>SNQJ01S0017680.1:126150-169482 GCA_010110895.2 Picea sitchensis | reverse complement strand
TTGTGTTTATTTTTCATTTTTCCATATGCTCATAGTTTTAGTTTAATTCTTGTTTGTTGTTTTGTTTTATTTTCCCTAACCCTTTCCTTTTACAGTTGTCATGCCTAGCAGAGCCCAACTGGGCATGTAAGCACCTTTTATTTGCTCACCTAGTGACGAATTGGGTGCAAACACCAACAGTCCAAGAACTTCTTGCTGATTTGTTGTGGTTGTATTTGTAATTTTAGGTGCTCTAGCATGTAGTTTTAGTAACCAGAAGTTAGCACATGCATACTAAAATAAATAGAACACACATAAAGATATTTACATCTGAAAATAAGAAGATCTAAAAGACTAACACGTGCATTTTTGTACATAGGTATGTTTGGTCAACATGACCCTGGATAAAACCCCCCTGGGGAAAACCAGTTTGGAATGTATATGTATATATGACGAAAGCAGAAGGTGGAATACAACAAGTATAAAATATAGAGGAACCTGATACAATATCAACTCGTTCTGAGATGAAACACATGTCCAAAACCTCCAGGTGTGCCCCGCATACAAGCTCTCAAATTCACTGAAACTGCTCCAACTGTAAAATGTGAGCTTAGATCTGGAAACCCCTCCATAGGAATGAAGCTCTGCTAGATGGCCTCCCTCTGCAACTGATCTCACTACAATCTGATGGATAGAATTCCTCCCCACAACTAATGTGCCCTTTCTGACAAGTGCGCCCTCCACATATGTGAAAACTCTCCACTAAATAAACCAAGCTAGATGTTGGTAGCCTCCCTCCATGAAAGCTAGTGCCCAAGCTCAAGCAATATCATGCAACAAACCTCACCCTCATCCTCCAAGTCTTCCTCTCACAATGAAAAAATGAAGAATCATCCTCTCCTTCACCCTTTGCACCCCTCTTGAACATCCAAAAGGAAACCTAAGATATGAATGGTGGTGATCATCTCATCTCCCATCTAATCAATAGTTGAGATCTCCCCAAAAATATCTAAGTCCCACTTTGGGTTAAGTTTCCTAAGTCCACTTTATGTCTCTAATTCACCCACTTTGTGAATTAATAGCCATTTTAGGCATAAATGACTAAATTTCACTTTTGAATTAAAACTTCTAAGTCAAAGTGAAATTAGACAAAAGTACAAGGTACAAAGTGTATATTCCATCACACATGTGCTAAGGAGAGAATAAGAATATGGGGAACACCTCCCAAGGTACAAAACTCAACACTCCCTCTTACTGAGGAAGGTGTTCCTCACCAATCCCATCTTGTCTCTGAAGTAGACATGTTTGCCCCATGGCAGGTCCTTGGTGAGAATATCTGCAACCTGGTCATCTATCGATACATACTGAAACTGAACTGCCCCTCCCTGAACCCAGTCACGAATGAAGTGGTACCTGATCTCAATATGCTTCGATCGGTCATGAAACACTAGATTCTCAGAGAGTTTTATGCAAATCTGATTATCACAGTGAATGACGGTCAATGGCATCTCTTGACCAAACAAACCAACCAACATCTTACAAAGCCAAATGGCCTTGCAATTGGCCTAACTGGCCGCCATATACTCTTCCTCGGTCGAACTCAAAGAAACTGACTTCTGCTTCCGGCTGAACCAGGAAAAAAGTCCTGACCCCAAACCAAAGCAACACCTTGAGGTGCTTTTCCTATCAACAACACATCCTGCCCAGTCTGAATCTATGTAGCCAACCAAGCTAAATCCATCTCCTCTGACATAGTCTAGTCCATAGTCAACTGTCCCAACAATATATCTCAAGATGTGTTTTTCCCCAACCATGTGAACACTCCTCTACTCAACCATGTACTAACTAAGAGTTCTCACGGCAAAACAAATATCTGGTCTATTGTTAACTAGATACATGAGTGAACCAATCAACTACCTGTATACTGTGGCATCCACCAACTAGTTATCTGAAGAACTAAGATTCTTCCAGTCGGTGATCATAGGTGTAGACATGGGTCTGAAGTCCTCCATCTGAAACCTGCTCAAAATATCTGCTACATACTTCCCCTGCCCGAGAAATATGTGACCCTCCTCTTGTCATACCTCCATACCCAGAAAGTAGTGCATCAATCCAATATCACTCATCTCAAACTCTGATGCAAGTCCCATATTGCACTCAGCTATGAGATCCTCAGCTCCAGTAATGAATAAATCACCCACATACAGAATGAGAATGAGCGTGTTCTCACCCCTAATGATGAAATAAAGGTTTGGATCAACATTGCTCTTCTCAAAGCCCATCTGAAGCAAATAAGTATCAATGCATGAATACCAAGATCGAGAAGCTTGTTTCAGACTATATAGTTCCTTCCTTAGAAGACACACGTGAGTCTCCATGTCACTCACCCCAAAACCCTGTGGCTACTCTATGTACACCTCCTACTCAATAAAGCCATTCAGACATGCAATTTTCACATCCATCTGGTGAATTCTCCAACCCATCTCTGCTGCTATGGTAATGATAGTCCTGATAGAAGTGTATCTTGCAACTGGTGCGAAAGTCTCATCATAATCAACTCCCTCAATCCATGAGAAGCCTCGCACCAGAAAACAGGCCTTGTGTTTCTCAATTCTTCCATTTGCAATAATCTTGGTCTTGTACAACCACCTGGAAGTCACAACTAACTTCCTCACTGGCCTCGAAACCACATCCCAGACATCATTGCACACAATGGAGTCATACTCTACCATGGCCTCTCTCCAGACTTGATGGTCCATTGCCTACAAAATATTCTATGGCTCAGTATCCCTGATACTCATCACTAGTGCCAAATATGCTCCCAATTTGACTGGTGGCCTGCTCTCTATGATCTGGCTCTTGGGCTCCCCTACATTCTCCCTAGCCTCCTTCAGGGTCTCCTTAAACCATATTTATCTCCTCTTCTCTGAAGTGGTCAACGGATAAGTAAGGTCTCTCTACCCAAGAGTGACTGCCTTAGGAATCGTCTCAACACTCTGAGATCCTGAAGTCTGTGCTCATTCTGAAGTCTGTGTCCCATCTGACTGAACATGCTCTGACTGTGACCCTGAAGATTTGCATGGTGAACTTGTCACCCCTGATACTGGTGTACCTGATGTCTGAGTTTGTTCTCCCTCTGAGACTGCAATCGACGAATTTGCATCATCCTCAACTCCAACTCTCGACTCAAGAGATCTCGCAAAAGCCCTATCCTCCTCAAATATGACATCTCTTCTCACCACCACTCTCCTAAGTGGCGGAATGTAGATGTGATAGGATTTGGACACTTCTGAGTATCCAACTAGAATCCCCTGATGGGATGTGGGGTCTAGCTTTGTCCTCCTCTTTGAGGGGACATGAGAGAAATTCAAGCACCCAAATATCTTGATGTGCTCAACATTGGGCCTCCTACCAGTGAAGGCATCCTCAAGATTCATCTTCTCCAATATCCTATGGGGGCTCCTGCTCTGCAGGTAAACTGTAGTAGCGCATGCCTTTTCCCATAAGTACAAAGGAAAAGTATGATCATGCAACATGGATCTCACTGTATGGGTAATGGCCCAGTTCTTCCTCTCGGCAACCCCGTTTTGCTGGGGGTTGTAGGGTAGGGTCATATATATTCTAATTCCATGTTGGGCACATAAGTCTACAAACTGTCTCGAGGAATACTCTCCCCATTATCCAACCGCAAGACTTTGATCCTCTTTCCCGATTGGTTCTCCACAAGAGCTCTAAACTCTTGGAACCGTGTGAAGACTTCACTCTTGGCCTTCAGGAAATAGATCCAAGTATTCCTTGAGTAGTCATCAATAAATGTAAGATAGTACTCAAAACTACTCATGGACCTCCGATTTATGGGCCCACACGTGTTCGTGTGTACTAAATCTAGTATCCCAAGTGACCTGGTGTCACTGCTAGGGAACGATGCCTTGGTAAACTTACCAAGCGCACACCCTATGCAAACATACTGATGCTCAATACTGATCTGTGGCACTCCGGTCACAACCTCTCTCAGTCCTCCAAGAGCTCCATAATGTAGGTGGGCCATCATGCGATGCCATAACTCACATAACTGTCTGTTGTTGTCTCTACTCCCTACCAATACATGAAGTGGTTGAAAAAGAAATCTGAACAGTTTCCCATACCTCACTCCAATCACCTATCCCGAGGCAAGTGAAGACCCCCGAGGATGAATCAGAACCTCGGTGCCTCTAAATGTCACCTCAAGACCTATATCTTGGAGGGTGGAAACTGAAATCAAATTCTTCTTTAGCCAAGGGACATAAAGAACATCCATGAATGATATAGGTGGCATGCTATCTCTCCAAAAGGTAACTGTGCTAGTCCCAACAACTATGATTAATGTGTCATCTCTAAGAGAAATATCTATCCTGACTTCGATGTCTCTGAGATCAGTGATGTGCTCTCGAACTCCAGTCATATTGATCGAAGCCCCACTGTCAATATACCAGATATTGGGTGTTGTCTCAACTGAAGTGAAACATATGAGAAAATCCCACTGTCTCTGAAACTGTGTCTACAAATCTGCCTCCTCTGTTGTAGCTGTGGTACCACCCTTATTCTTCTTCCTGGTCGAGCACTATCCATCATAGTGCCCAAAATTGTAACAAACAAATCACTTCATGTTTCTCATATATCTCCTCTGACCACTTCCCTAACCACTGCTGCTCTCTCCTCCTCCACTCCCCAGTGGTGGAGCCCCAAACTTGGGACCCTACCGACCCCCATGACCAACCTTCTTCTTGCCCTTTGTTCAAAGATAAAGATCCTCCTCACCCCAACTAATTTGTTGTTGTTGCCGCTACCTATAAGCCTCTGCTACAAGCCTAATATCCTCTTGGAGGAATTCATCCCACATCCTCTCCCATGTAGGCATGATCTCCTGGGAAATAATGCCCCGTACAAATGGACCCCATGGTTTGGTGAAGCTATTCATAGCTTGCCTCACCAAAGAGTTAGGGTTCACAATCTCTCTAATGGTTGCCAGATCATCTCTGATCTAAGTGTAGCGAACAAGGAATTAAGTTACCGACTCATCCTTGAGCATGTGAATGCCCCTAAGTCGGTCATGAAGAACCATGATACAGTTCTCATTGGAGCTCTCATGAAACTTTCATAGAGATGCCCACATCTCGTATGCACAAGTCTTACCCATCAAATGGGGTATGATATGATCACGAATTGCATCACAAATGGTCCTCTTCACCTTATTTTTCCTTTTCCCGAACTCTTCCACCAAGATGGGAGAAGTGACAGGAATGGGGGGAAAAACTGCCTCAACTATGTCCCATAGCTCGAGGTCCTCTAAGACAAAGACCATCCTTGCCTTCCAAGGAGACCAATTGCTAGCCCCTACTAGCCTATCCTCAACTCGCATCTGAGATGCTGACATGTCTGCCAAACTGCACTCCCAACTGATGCTCACACTGCCAAGGAAAACATTGTCTCACTCCTGTCAACACAGGTGTGAAAAGAGACAAGTGTAATCTGACCTCACCCCTAACAAAATAGGTGTGGAAAGAGGTCAAGTCAAATCAGCCTCACTCCTACTACGTATGTGTGAAAAGAGACCGATGACAAGTGGAAAAACTGCCCAATTGTCCTCTACAAAAATCTACCCTCTAACAACCACTAAATGAGTCAATGGTTGTCCACAAAATTCTGCCAAGAAGATGTATATGACAACCAACAAAGTGTTGTCCAAAATGCTCAAAATTGCAACCACCTCAACTATGATACCATGAATATTTTCAGGTCCTATCAAGCTTGCCAATTGGGTCTATCTTTGACCACAGTTTGTCTCTTTGTTTCAATTGTTATGTAAAGTGTTTGTTGTTGTTTTAGGACAACCAATAGTCCAAGAACTTATTGCTGATTTGTTATGGTTGTATTTGCAATTTTAGGTGCTCTAGCATGTAGTTTTAGTAACCATAAGTTAGCACATGCATACTAAAATAAATACAACACACCTAAAGATATTTACAGCTGAAAATAAGCAGATCTAAAAGAGAAACACATGCATTTTTGTACATAGGTATTTTTGGTCAATATGACCCTGGATAAAATCCTCTCGGGGAAAAATAGTTTGGAATGTATATGTATATATGAGGAAAAAATAAAGTGGAATACATTAAGTACAAAATATAGAGGAACTTGATACAATAGCAGCTCATTCTGAGATGAAACACAAGTCCAAAACCTCCAGGTGCACCCCACATACAAGCTCTCAAATCCACTGAAATTGCTCCAACTGCAAACCATGAGCTCAGATCTGGAAACCCCTCCACTGGAATGAATCTCTACTAGATGGCCTCCCTCTGCAACTGATCTCACTGCAATCTAATGGCTATAAGTCCTCCCCACAACTGATGCGCCCTCTTTGACAAGTGCGCCCTCCACAGATGTGAAACATCTCCACTAAATAAAGCAAGCTAGATGTTGGTAGCCTCTCTCCATGAAAGCTACCACCCAAGATAAAGAAACCTCATGCAACAAACCTCACCCTCATCCTCCAAGTCTTCCTCTCACAATGAAAAAATGAAGAATCATCCTCTCCTTCACCCTTTGTGCCCCTCTTGAACATCCAAAAGGAAACCTAAGATATGAATGGTGGAGATCATCTCATATCCCATCTAATCAACGGTTGAGATCTCCCCAAAAATATCTAAGACTATAACCCACTTTGGGTTAAGTTTCCTAAGTCCACTTTATGTCTCTAATTCACCCACTTTGTGAATTAATAGTCATTTTAGGCATAAATGACTAAATTTCACTTTTGACTTAAAACTCCTAAGTCAAAGTGAAATTAGGCAAAAGTACAAGGTACAAAGTGTATAGTCCATCCCGCGTGTGCTAAGGAGAGCACGAGCACATGGGGAACACCTCCCAAGGTACAAAACTCAACAAAAACAAAGGACATTGAATAAAGGATTACTAAAGGGAAGAGAGAAGAAACTAATACAAGTCATGGAACAATTGAATGTGTTCTCAAATGGAAAGAAAGACCAGATACCAAAGATAACACACTACAAGTAGCCTCGACACTCAATGCCTTTGTTGGTGCAATTTTTGTGTCGGTCTATGAAGTAGTAACAACTCTGGATACAACAAAAGCAATAATAGTGGAACTGGAAGCTTCCATTAATACAATAAAGGAGAATGTGGCTAGTGGATTTAGGAAAGAAGCCACGATAGTAGAACAATCACACAGAGAAGAAATAGAGAGACAATTGAGGCTTCAAGAAAGGTACTTAACAACACAATTTGAGAAGAAGATGAATCTAAATGAAAAGATGCACCTGGAAGAAACATAAAAAATTAAAGCCACACTTGATCAAGAAGTTGAAAGGATCAAAGGGAAAAAGTTAGAAATCAATGCATATAATGAAAATATTGAAGAACAAGTCTGAAAATCGCAACAATATAACCATCTTCTGGAGAAGGATGTAGAATAAAACAAGACAAAAATAGTGGTCCTAGAAATAATTAGAGAAGAAGACATTAGGGAAAATGAAACACTAAGAGATATGCATAAAAAATTCTTTCTCTTACTACACAATATTCAAAAGAATTGATCAAATCACATGAAAGTATTTCAACAAATAAATTTCATGAAAGAAACATATCATAAGGTTCAAAATGCATATGACCATATCATCCAATGGAAGGATGTTTGTGATAATCCTCCTAGCATATTGCCAATGTATACAACCAAGAAGAAGATTAATGACCAAATATTACTCGACACGGGAAAATCTATTCTCAATAACATGGAGAATTCTCAGATGAAGGTAGATCAAGCTAGCGGGAAGTTATGGAGAGCAGTCGAAGAGCTACTAGAACAATTTAGCATGGAAAACAAAGCATACTTGGGAAAATAAGGATCAAGTCATACAATGATAAAAGATATCGAGACCATAAGGAATTTGAGCATGAAGACTATTGAATCCACAAACGAAATTGATCAGTAAATAATCAATAAAATAATAGTGAAGCCAAATCAACTGATCCTGTTAATTGAAAAACTTCATACAACAGACAGAGGAAGTGTTAAGGGAAAAATTCATAATTCTGATTTGTGACGGGGAGCCAAAACTTGAAAATATTTATTTAAACATAGTAGATTCCATCCTCGAGTACTTCACACTATGGAGAAGCTTCATCAACAAAAAACAATTGTTGAAATCCACTTGATCATTGTAACTGAAGACTGCATCATAATCATTTTTGTAATCATTGTAATATATCAATTGGGAATGAGAACCGAAGCATCATAAATATTCGTTAATTATTTGACAGTTACAGAATTCGAGCCACATCTCTTCATATTCTATAAAACGATGAATGTAAAGAAGCAAGGACTTTTGTGCTTTGTATTGCAAGATGTACTATTACTCCTAAAAATAAAGAGCAAGAGGCGTTTTCTAGAACTGTGATTATGGTGAATGTATTTTATACTATTCTTAATGCATTTGTTTTAATTTGAGTACCTCATGTTCATGCGTATGAATTTTTTCTGCATGTTCATGTATGCTTAGATTTTCACAGTTTCATCTATTGAATGTAGTTATAATATTGTTGTATGTGATAACGACTAATCTCTATTGTCTTCTTAATGATATTATTGTGTTCACATACAATTTGAATTCATGAACTATATCTTATTCAAAAGGCTATCATTATTAACTGTATTCAATGTCCTCTAGTTAGCTCCTAATCAAGATAGGATTAGTGTAGTTTAGGATTGCATCTTAGAAATAGGTAGCATCATTCTAGTTTATTTTAGGTTTTAATTCATTTGAGAACACCTGGTTCTCAGATTAATATTTAGATAATATACTTAGTTTGAAAACTAGGCCAATATACTTGTCGAAAACACCATCCCAAACGAGACTGAGTCTAATTGGGACTTTCCATCAAGCCTTCTCCCTTACTTGATTGAATGGTCATTTTGGACTTGTTATCCCCTAGCCTAGGGATAACTAAGGAGATTATGTCTCTAGGCCCATAGGTCATAGACATGGAGTACCGAGAGACATATTGACTTGAGCTTGGCCTTGAGGGCCCATCCTTCTTCTTCAATTCCCCCATCTTGTCAGCAACAACAACATCCATCCCATCTTCCTTGTCCTTCAGCAGTAGCAGGTCTTGCTCCATGAGGTAATGAGTCCGGGTATCATGGTGTGTGTCACTATGATTCTCAAAACATTTGAATATATGCATTTAATTATTTTTACTTCTGATGTGTGCTTGGACCTTATGCCTTTCCACTTGTCCACACCCGAGGGGATGACAGGATGTCCTAACAAGTTGGTTCATTTAGGATTTGAATTTCCACTGGGTGGGTTCATTAAGGGTCATCATCCATTCCCACCATACTTATAACTTTTCATCATTTTCCATCTCATCCATCCCCTACATTGGTTCAGGCATTGGGTTTGCCAAGCTAGCAAAGGGTTGTACCTTACCTTCTCAGAATAAGGGGCTAAAGGCCTAGAGGGTAAACATAGCTGACAAAAGATAAAATCCAAGAGAACAAAGCCTTTAGATTCTTCACCCAGAGATCCCCGAGAAAGATATAAAAAGATTCTCAACAAGAAATGAAGGAACCCTTAAAATAATAAAATCAAGACCTAGTTGGAGGATAGGGGATCTCATCATGAGACAGCCTATTAGGTCCATGGGCATGTAGCAGTATGACACTACCATTCAGCTGGTCAACACGTCAGGGTAGTGGCTCTTAGTGGCATAACCAAGAGAAAGGGGGTCTCATCACGATCCAACCTTCTCATCTCCATGAAATGCTTGTGGGTAACACTATCACCATTGGTCACCACACCAGGGCAGTGTCCCCCAACTATTCTATTGAAAGAAAAAGCAATAAGATAAAAGGGTAAAAGGCATTGAATGTGATTAGAAACATTTTTATCCATGACAATGTGCAACTCACCCTCTTTAGAGGCACCCACAGGTAAGCCATACATTTCCATGTCATCACTGCACCCATTTCTCAAACATCCCCATACCACCTCATCCACTTACATGACCTGGATTTGTCTTCACCTGGTAACATCCCACATCCAATGGTAATTATCCCAATATGACCTCCTTAAACCCTCTCCAAACCTGTCTTGTAGAATAACATAACGTCTTTGAGCACTTCTCTGGGAAAGGGGGGTTTTATGCACATGTTTAGATAACTTTATTATTATGCGTGATTGACATTGGTATGATCCCTGTGACTTATGATCCCATGGAGGGTGTACTTGTTGTGTTTGCAGGGACACACCCAACAGAAAAGTACACATGGGGAGGCGATTAGTTCAGACCTCCATAGGGCTAAAATCCCACCAGATGGATGATGAGACCCCATCCAGGGGCAGACAATTACCAGAGGATTGCACTAGAGAGAGAGAAGGACATTCCACCAGAGATATCCTGGCAGGCCTAGACCCAAGAGGTCTTTCCCTCCCATTATGATGTTTTTCTTGGAAGGCCCATGACGTCACTTATGTGACCCTTGTCATCATCCAATGCTTGATGAACACGATGGAGGAGTTTATGTGCCAACTGACACGTGTGGCTTGATCCACAAGAATTGGGAGGCCTAACATTTTTCTCCTAGAGGCCAACGTTTCACCTGGAATGCCCAATGTCACCCTATAAGGGAATGAAGTCACCTTTATTCTTGATCTAGGGTTTAATATGTCATTTATGTAAAAAACTGGATATTACATGTAAACTGGCCATGTTGGCCTTTTTTACCTAATTTGTAAATTAAAGGTCATTGTAACTATATAAATAAGGTTTTCCTCCCTTGTATTATTCATCATCTTTCACTCACACTTAGTGAGGTCTGAAATTTGCACCCTACTTAGGGTTTATTGGCTTAAATTTGGTGCGAACGTCTTGAAGGAGGCTAGTTTTGGTGTATTTTAGCATTTTTCTTGGTGGAAGTCTTCAAATAGGCCTATTTCCAGATGATTCTTGGTGAATGTGAGTAAATTATTACAATTTTTATTCATTTTGAATGGTTATGGTGTATTTATCTTGCATTTCTTCTAATAATAAAAAATTGCTAGCTTAAATCCCTAGGAGATTAAAGCACATGTTAATGTTCTTTCCTTAACAACTTTTCACCTACTAGATTGTGCTAGAAACCCTAATTTCTTGAAGCTTTGTGATAAGGGCCTTTCCATTGCAACACCCTAGCATCATTTTCTTCATCTATCCGTCATCTACTTCATCCTTGAGCTAAAGAAGGAGGAAAACTGCTAGGGCCTAGGGTTACCTACTTCCTAGTGGCCATTTTTCCCCTAGGGTTCAGTGATTGAAGCCTTGGGTTACCAACACTACAATCATTGACCTTCTTGTATCTAGCTCTCATATTATCATTTTTTCCTTCAAGTTTTATTTTGCTAAAAGTGACTCCATTTCCCCTAAAGGCATTGATCTAAGCCTTGCAGTTGATTGATTGATGAAAATAACTCTCAAAATGTTTACCTTAAGCTATCTACTAAATTCTCCTAACCCTAGAATAGACTAATTTACTAACCTACTTGTTGTTGTTACAAACGTAACCTACATCCATTTATTGCAGCAATAAAATATCTTAAAAACAATTGCAAAGTTGAATTATACACTGCCTAATTAGCTTCTGACAAATGCTAGTACTTTGCTATTATTGAGTTACTATTTTTGGTCATTGTGAAGATCTTTCAAGGAATTTATTTTGAAGCTATTTTGTTATAAACATTGTTGTTATAAAATTATGTGTTCTTCTTCATACTTCAATTATAGTTTTTATTGATAATTCCATAGTTTTATGAAGCACTAACATCAAATTGTACTTGCAAAAGATATCGTTTTCTTGTTGCTTTGTTCTGGGCAGGTACATTTAAGCATTTCATTTATTCATTGGTTAAAACCTTGGGACTTTCTGATCAATGTGACTTGTGAGGGGGGATACCTTTATAGACACTTTAACCTTTGCTCTCTCAACCCCCACATCACCGGGGACGTCTCCCCTGGGCCATCAACCCTAAATAGAAAGAGGTATCTTATTAAGGTGACAATGATAGGATAACCTCCTGTTACGCCAAATTTCCTCCCTTAGCCTTTCCCTTTTGGAAAAGTACAAATTGTGCAATAACATTTTGGCACCGCTGCTGGGGAGGATTGAGTCAATTCTCCTCAAAGACGACAATTTTCGGTAAGCCTTTCCTCAAAAGCCTTTACTTTGAAAATATTACCTGGTGACTCCACTGACGGTGATCCCCTCTTTTCCTTTTGATGATCCATAGAAGGATTATCTGGTGACTCCACTAATGACAAAGCTTACCATGGATTCTCAATGGGACCCAAGTAATTTTAAACCCTTAGACATGAGTAAAATTATGTGTTACCCATGACGAATGCCTCCGAGATATGAAAAATGGCTCCCAAGATTCACTGGTAGTAATGAAGAAAATGTTGACGACGATATGAGTAACTTTTGGGCCTTATTTCAACTTCATCCTATTAGTGATTATACTAAAGATCTAGCAATGAATCTTTTCTCTGCCACTCTTCATGATAACGCTCAGAGATGGTATAATAACCTCCCTAACGCTAGTATTGTATCTATGGATAAATTGGAGGTTGTGCTCCTCCAAAGATGGAGTTTTAAGAGGAATCCCAACATATTTCTAATGAGACTTAATTTCCTCACAAAGGATGAGAATGAAACTATTCGAGAATTCCATGATAAATTTGAGAGGATAGTACAACAGATCCCAGTGAGCCATCATCCTTCAAGTAGTTTCCTTACCTTTCTCTACACCAAGGTATTCTATAGACGATTGAAATTTTTTCTCGACATAAGGGAGCCAAGGACAATCCAAGAAGATTTTGACATAGCCACAAAAGTATAAGCCAAAATCCCCTCATCCAAGAAAGAACAATCTGTTGTTCTAGAAGCTGTCCAAGATATTTCCCCCCTTACAAAAAAAGAAGAGGATGAGGTTAGTCACTTTCCTTTCTAGTTTTTTGATGATGCCTTATTCTATGATTTATAGAATGAGGTAGAAAGGAAATATTTGTATGAGCTAGAAGAAAAGGCATTGGTAATTTCTCCTCCATTTGATGAAGTCATCCAAATATTTGAAGCTCCTAAACAAAAAGAAGTAAGTACGATGAGTTGTTTCCCTTTCCAATATTTTGATGATGCATTATTTCATGATTTGGGAAGCAAAGAAGTACTCAAGGAGCCCTTGGTTTCCTTAACCCCTTCATGTTGTGATGAAGAAAATGACTTGGTTAATAATATTGACGAGTTCATACATGTTGGGAGATGTAAGTGGGATGTAGTTGGTTATAATAAAAATCCCATTTAGGACATTCAAGGTCATTTCCAGAAGTTTCCTTTGCAACTATCATATGAGGTTACTAATTTTGACAATTGGAAACAAGGAGATGATATAATTACAAATACTTTCCAAACACCCAGGGATGACCTAGTCATGTATTCTCTTGATGATTTTCAGTCATACCTTGAGGATTTTGATGAGTACTCCTCTGAGCATTCAGATTTATTCTATGAGGAAAATTATCAACCATCGTTTTTCTCAAATCCTGATGAAAGTGAGGAAGTTGCTTGCCTGAAGCAGGATACTTGTGACAAGATTTTGTACCTCCCTTTGATTACTTTACCTTGTTATGTCACTGAGGGTATGGATTTGAAACATGTTCCTTATCCCAAGTCTTATGTAGGAGAAATCCTCCTTTTGGATTTTAGGGGAAGGTTGGGTACCTTAAGAAGAAGCTTATTATCACAGTCTTTCAACTTCACCTTAAGAAATTGTCAGTCATCCTTTAGGTTCTTTCTAGTCCCTTCCCAAGCCTCAGATTGTGAAGATGTCTGAGGTAGCCAACCTTCAGACTCTTTGAGTCAGTTTTTTGAACCTTTTACTTTTCACGATCCCTTTCTGAGATGGATTGAGCACTTTCCTGAGAGTATGACTTGGAACCATTTTTTCCCTCCCACCCACCTCCATGAGCTAGACCTTACGATTTCCAATGACATAATACATTTTCTAACTCATGTTATTTTTGTGCTTAAATTATCACTGCTTTGGTTTATGATGAAGCACAAAGGAAGGTATTGTGAGACATTGCTTGGATGGTTTCAATGGCTATTTGAATACACCTAGAATTCATCCAACGGGTAACAGGTCATCCTAGAGATGTTGAGGTTCTCATGCACTCTACGGTGAGCACATGTCTTTCAATTAGAGCCAGATGTTATCCCCTAGTCTAGGGATAACTAAGAAGATTATGTCTCGAGGCCCATAGGTCCTAGACATGGAGTACCGAGAGCCATATTGGCTTGAGCCTGGCCCTGGAGGTCCCATCCTTCTTATTTAGCACCTCCATCTTATCAGCAACAAAAACATCCATCCCATCAGCCTAGTCCTTCAGCAACAGTGGGTCTTTCTCCATGAGGTAATGAGTCCATGTATCATGGTATGTGTCACTCTGATTCTCAAAACATTTGAATATGTGCATTTAATTATTTTTACTTCTGACATGTTCTTGGACCTTATGCCTTTCCACTTTTCCACGCCCGGGGGGATGACAAGATGCCCTAGAAAGTTGGTTCCCTTAGTATTTGAGTTGGCACTAGGTGGGTTCATGAAATTTCATTGTGCATTCCCACCATACTTATCACTTTTCAACATTTTCCCTCTCATCCATCCCCTNGTCACTCTGATTCTCAAAACATTTGAATATGTGCATTTAATTATTTTTACTTCTGACATGTTCTTGGACCTTATGCCTTTCCACTTTTCCACGCCCGGGGGGATGACAAGATGCCCTAGAAAGTTGGTTCCCTTAGTATTTGATTTGGCACTAGGTGGGTTCATGAAATTTCATTGTGCATTCCCACCATACTTATCACTTTTCAACATTTTCCCTCTCATCCATCCCCTACATTGGTTGGGGCATTGGGTTTTCCAAGCTAGCAAATGGTTGTACCTTACCTTGTGGGAAGAAGGGGATAAACACCCAAAGGGTAAAATTAGCTGGAAAAAGATAAAAGTGAAGAGAACAAATGCTTCAGATGCTTCTCTCAGGGATCCATGAGAAAGAAATAAAAATCTTCTCAACAAGAAATGGAGGGACCCATAAAATAATAAAATTGAGACCTAGTTGGAGGATAGGGGGTCTCATTACGAGCTAGCTTATTAGGTCCATGGGCATGTAGTGTTATGACACTGCCATTCAGCTGGTCAGTACACCATGGTAGTGGATCTTGGTGGCATAGACAAGAGAAAGGGGGTCTCATCACGAGCAAGCCTTCTCATCTCCATGAAATTCTTGTGGGTAACACTATCGCCACTGGTCACCACACCAGGGCAGTGTCCCCCAACTATTCTCTTGAAAGAAAATGTAATAAGATAAAAGGGTAAAAGGCATTGAAAGGGCTTGGAAACATTTGCATCCATGACAAGGTGTAGCTCACCCTCTTTAGAGGGACCCACAGGTAAGCCATACATTTCCCTGTCATCACTGAACCAATTTCTCAAACATCCCCATACCACCTCATCCACTTACATGACCTAGATTTGTGTTCACCTGTTAACATCCCACATCCAATGCGAATTAGCTCAATAGGACCTCCTGAAACCCTCTCCAAACATAATGTCTTTGAGCACTTTTCCTGGAAATGGGGGTTTTATGCACAGGTTTAGATAACTTGATTATTAGATGTGATTGACATAGCTATGATCCCTGTGACTTATGATCCCATGGAGGGAATACTTGTTGTTGTTGCAGGGCCACACCTAACGGACATGTACACATGGGGAGATGATTAGTTTAGACCTCCATAGGGCTAAAATCCCACCATATGGATGCTGATACCCAAGCCTGGGGAAACCACTTACCGGAGGCTTGTACTTGAGAGAGAGGAGGACGTTCCACCAGAGACTACCTGACTGGCCTAGACCTAGGGGGGTCTTTGCCTCCCACTATGATTTTGGCATTAGAAGTCCCAAGAAATCACCTCTTTGAACCTTGACATCACCCAACGTTTGATGGACATGATGGAGGCAGTTATGTGCCAAGTGACACGTGTGGCTTGATCCAAAGGCCTTGGTAGGCCTAACGTTTTTCTTGTGGAGGCCAACGTTTCACCTAGGAGGCCCAATGCCACCCTAGAAGGGAATTATGCCACCCTTTCTGCTTGATTTAAGGTTTAATTTGTCATTTTACATAAAAAAAAACTGGATATTACATGTAAACTGGCCATGTCGGCCTTTTTTATCTAATTTGTAAATTAAAGGTCATTGTAACTGTATAAATAAGGGTTTCTTCCCTTGTATTATTCATCATCTTTCACTCACACTTAGTGAGGTCTGAATTTTTCACCCTACTTAGGGTTTATTGGCTGAAATTTGGTGCGCACTTATTGAAGGAGGCTAGTTTTGGTGTATTTTTGCATTTTTCTTGGTGGAAGTCTTCAAGTAGGCCTATTGCTAGATGATTCTTGGTGAATTTAAGTAAATTTCTGCAATTCTTATTCATTTTGAATGGTTTTGGTTTATTTATCTTTCATTTCTTCCAAGATTATGAAATTGCTAGCTTAAAAACCTAGGAGGTTAGATCACATGTTATTGTTCTTGCCTTAACAACTTTTCACCTACTAGATTATGCTAGAAACCATACTTTCTTGAAACTTTTTGATAAGGGCCTTGCCATTGCAACACCCTAGCATCATTTGATTCATCTATTCGTCATCTACTTCATCCTTAACCTAAATAAGGATGAAAACCACTAGGCCCTAGGGTTACCTACTTCCTAGTGGCCATTTCCTCCCTAGGGTTCAGTGATTGAAGCCTTGGGTTACCAACACTTCAATCATTGACCTTATCGTATCTAGCTCTCATATTATCGTTTGTTCCTTCAATATTGTCATTTCTAAAAGTGACTCCATTTACCCTAAAGGCACTGATCTAAGCCTTGCACTTGATTGATTGATGAAAACAACTTTCAAAACTTTCACCTCAATCTATCTACTAACTTATCCTAACCCTAGAATAGACTAATTTAATAACCTACTTGTTGTTGTTACAAAAGTAAGCTACATCCATTTATTGCAGCAATAAAAGCTCTTAAAAGCAATTGCAAAGTTGAATTATACACTGCCTAATTAGCTTTTGACAAATGCTAGTACTTTGCTATTATTGAGTCATTATTTTTGTTCATCGTGAATCTCTTTCAAGGCATTTATTATGAAGCTATTCTCTTATAAACTTTTTTGTTATAAAATTCTGTTTGCTTCATCATACTTCAACTATTTCGTTTATTGATAATTCCATGGTTTTATGAAGCATTAACATCAAATTGTACTTGCAAAATATATCATTTTCTTGTTTCTTTGTTCTAGGAAGGTACATCTAAGAATTTTATTGCTTCATTGGTTAAAACCTTGGGAATTTCTGATCAATGTGACTTGTGAGAGGGGATACCTTTATAGACACTTTAACCTTTTCTCTCTCAAACCCCCAAGTGACCGGGGACGTCTCCCCTGGGCCATCAACCCTAAATAGAAAGAGGTATGTTATTAAGGTGATAGTGATAGGATAACCTCCTGTTACGCCAATTTTAATCCCTTATCCTTTCCCTTTGGGACAAGTACAAATTGCGCGATAACATGACCCGTCAACACACAATTTTCCACTATGGCAGTTTTTCTACAGTTTTTTAGGTCCCAAACTTCCAAGGCCATTTTGAGGCCCTAAATAACAATTTTTTGGCTCGACAGTGCCTAACATGTAGGTTGAGGCAGATGATACGCCAAACAAATTTGTACTCCTTAGCTAGAAATTTTTGATGAGGTATCGAGTGCCCCAAATGAATATAGTATGGAAAATTTATGCCCTCATGAAGCTAACATATCAACTACCCCCATTGGGTCCACAAACCTTTTGGCGTTTCATCTTCGAGGGTTAGAGTTTTGGATTTTTAGGGTTTTCTCATTAATGCTTTATGTTAAAAATGCCTTTTGGGCCTCATTTTAATAAAATTCTTGTTAAGGAGTGTAGTCGTCACATCTCTTGTCAGAGATAAGATGCCACCATTCTAGCATGTTCATTCACTCTGTATTTTTACAATTTCTATGCATTTCGCTCATTAATAGAAATTGTGTATTATTGTATCTCTGTGTTTCTTGCAATATCTCTATGTATTTCCTTATTATTTGTGTTACTTGTAATATCTCTATGTATTGCCCTATTATATCTCCTCCTCATTTCATTCTCAAAATAATCTGGATCAGTGGTATTAGAGAAGGATGTTCCTTGTTGTTTCTTAGTGCATGTCCCTGATGAGGTCGGGGTATAGAGAGTTGAGTCTCGAGCTAGTTTCTCTTGAGGACAACTTCTCTCGCCAACCCAAGAGACCTCCAAAATTGAAATAAAAGAGAGACGAAGGAGTAGGATATTCTATTTAGTTGTTTCTCGAGGAAGCCCTCATGTGAAAGAGTGACGAAATGATGGAAAATTTTTCATAAATCCTTCGACGACTGCTGACAACAATAGATGCATTTTCATCAAGAAACCACTTTGGAGGCACTACCCTTTTCAAGATACAAGTCATTTTTTATATTCCTTTGTTTGAAGGTAAGATAAATGAAGATGTTTTGGAAAAGTGGTTAAATATTCTAGAAGGTTATTTCTCTGTCCACAATTTTGTGATAGGGAAAATATTACCTTTGCACTCCTTAAGGTTACACCCCATGTCAAAAATCGATGGGAAACTTATTGTGATAAAATTTCCACAAATGCATATGGAATGTTTGAGGTTGAACCCACTTGGGATTTTTTTATGGATTCCATCAAGGAATAGTATTATACTATTGAAAATTATGATGATTAGTATGATATGGACCAAAATAAGTCGAGAAAGGGACCAAGTAGTGTTAGAGTTCGCAAATACCTTCCATACCTTGCACACCAATATGGGTATAAAAAAATCTAAGTAATATTTGGTTCTAAAATATCGTGTGTCTACAAGAATACATCCAAATAGAAATGGAGATTCTGGACATCTCTTCATTGGGAATCTCTTATCAATATTCTCTCAAAATTGAGAAAAAATTTAAGCAACAAAATAAGTGGGAGTTAGGGTATGAAAATATGAAACAACCAAAGTATGGTAAAGACGACCCTAACTCACAAAAAAATCAACCTCAAGACAACCATTCCAAGACTTAGGAAAAGAAGGGTAATAGGAGGACGAAGAAGGGCACTAGAAAGTGGTGTGACTTACACAAAATCCCTTGGCACAACACCAATGAATGTCGCTCGAAACAATCATTGGTGGCTGATCTTAAAGAAAAATAACTGAGCTCTGAATAATAATCCGATTCAGAAAAAAATAAAAGGAAACATATCATTGATGTAGAACCCACTGTTACAATCACGACCCCAACAATCCAACCAGAAGAACCAGATGAGATTGAGGAGGGGGATTGCCTCTTTCATTTATATATGTGGGTGAAGGGTACCCCACTGCATTTAATTATTGATAGAAGAAGCTAAAATAACCTAATCTTAGCATAGTTCATCAAGAAGTTGGATTTTTTGACAACACCATACCCGCAGCCATACAACATAATGTGTCTTCTCCAGGGATGAGATCTTTGCATCAGATGGCAATTTCACCTATCCTACGACATCAATCCCTTCAAGGATGAGGTATTATGTCAATTTTCCCCACTCGAAGTTTGTGATGTTATGTTAGGCTAGCCATATATGTGGAAGTGTCATGATGTCTATTAAGTCTCAACCTTGTAGTGTCATTGTTATTTTGGGGGGTCAACTCTATAGGGCACCAGAGGTAGTTCCAACTACTGTCTCGAGAAAATAGTGCCGAAAAGTAATTTATCATACTGCCAATTTTATCCTCTTCATAATCCAGTCAGAAGGTGAATAGGACACTATGACCACTACAACCTCATCCCAAGCCCTTTTATCCAGCAGAAGAAAGTCGACAATATTGTAGAAGAGAACAAAGGTATTCTTGCTTCACCTACGGGGTTGAATCCACATTTCCCAATCAATCCAAGCTATAATAGAGCCATTCATAGCTCTATTAGCCACAACCCTTTTCAGGCATGCGTGGGGAACCAACCATTAGCCTCCATTGATATATCTCTTCATGTTGCATCTTCACCGATAGAGTAGTTACACACTCATCTAGATCATATAACTCTATTGGTTGAATTAATCGAACCACTCAAACAATAGGTCCATGACCCCCTTGAACAAGCTAATGACAAGTACAAACAAGACAACTTATTCAGTAAGGCAATCAACTCACGAAGGTTTAGATTCAACAAAAGCTCCCCCATCTCCCACAAAACTTAACGCAATGGGGACCATTGCTTCCTAAGGTAGGAAAAATTATCCAGGTGGATATTTATGGCCACACACCTATTCCACTGGCTTAAAACACAATTTTCCACTTTGGTAGTTTTATACAATTTTTTTGGGTCCCAAAATTATGGGATTGTTTTGAGGCCCTAAATAATGGTTTTTTTGGCTCGAAAACACCTAGAATGTGGTGAGAGGTAGATGATACACAAAATAGAATGTGTACTCCTTGACTATACCTTTATGACAAGGTATTGATCACCCCATATGAATATCGTATGAAAAATGTATGCACTCGGGAAGCTGATGTATAAACTACCCCCATCGGGGCCCACAAACCTTTTTTCATTTCATCTTACGAGGTTAGGGTTTTGTATGTTTAGGGTTTTCTCATTAATGATTCATGTTTAAAAGGCCTTGTGGGCCTAATTGTAATCACATTCTTGCGAATGAGTGTAGTCATCACATCTCTTCTCAAAGATAAGTTGCCACCATTCTAGAGAATTCATTCACTTTGTATTTTTACAGTTCTTGTACAGTTCACTCATTAATAGAAATTGTGTATTATCGTATCTCAATGTTTCTTGCAATATCTATTTGTATTTCCTTATTCTACCAAATCACAGGAGAAAGGACTAGAGAACGATAACATAGTTGTGACAATAGATCCTGACACAATCATACTCAATGTTCCTAGAAGAGTGCACCCCCCTACCGACCATCCAATAAAGTCTTTCAGTCACACCTACAAGTCTTGGAATTGAATATACAATTATTGTTGTAGGTGACTATTATTATAGCCACAAAAATAAGGATATTGAAGAAAGGACGACTAAAAGGAAGAGATAAGCAACTAATACAAGTCATGGAACAATTGAACATGTTATCGAATGGAAAGAAAGACCAGATACCAAAGATAACGCACTACAAGAAGCCTCAACACTCAATGCCTTTGTTGGTGCAATTGTTGTGTCGGTCTATGGAGTAGCAGTAGCTTTAGATGCAACAAAAACAATAATAGTGGAACTAGAAGCTTCCATTAATACAATCAAGGAGAATCTGGCTAGTGAATTCAGGAAAGAAGCCATGGTAGTAGAACACTCACACAGAGAAGAAATAGAGAGACAATTGAGGCTTCAAGAAAGGGACTTAACAACACAATTTGAGAAGAATATCAATCTAAAACAAAATATGCACCAGGAAGAAACATAAAAAATTAAAGCCACACATGATCAAGAATTTGCAAGGATCGAAGGGGAGAAGTTAGAAATCAATGCATACAATGAAAATATTGAAGAACAAGTCGGAAAATTGCAACAAGATAACCATCTTATGGAGAAGACTGTAGAAAAAAGCAATACAAAAATAGTGGTCCTAGAAATAATTAGAGAAGAATCCATTAGGGAAAATGAAACACTAAGAGATATGCATAAACAATTCTTTCTCTTACTACACAACATTCAAAAGAATTGATCAAATCACATGAAAGTAGTTCAACAAATAAATTTCACGAAAGAAAAATATCATAAGGTTCAAAATGCATATGACCATATCGTCCAATGGAAGGATGTTTGTGATAATCCTCCTAGAAGCTTTCCAATGTATACAAACAATAAGAAGATTAATGACCAAATATTACTCGACACAGGAAAATCTATTCTCAATAACATGGAGAATACTCAGATGAATGCAAATCAAGCTAGCAGGAAGTTATGGAGAGCAATCAAAGAGCTACTAGAACAATTTAGGATGGAAAACAAAGAAGACTTGGGAAAAGAAGGATCAAATCATACAATGATAGAAGATATTGAGACCATAAGGAATTTGAGCATGACAACTATTGAAGTCATAAACAAAATTGATCAGGAAATGCTCAATAAAATAATATTGAAGCCAAATCAATTGATCCTGTTAATTGAAAAACTTCATACAACAGACGGAGGAAGTGTTAAGGGAAAAAGTCATAAGTCTGATTTGTGACGAGGAACTGGAACTTGAAAATATTTAGTTAAACATAGTAGATTCCATCCTCGAGTACTTCACACTGTGGAGAATCTTTATCGATAAAATGCAACAACCAAAATCCACTTGATCATTGTAACTGAACACTGCATCATAATCATTTTTGTAATCATTGTAATATCTCGTTTGAGAATGAGAACCAAAGCATCGTAAATGTTCGTTAATCATTTGACAATTATAGAATTTGAGTCACATCTCTTCATATTCTATAAAATAGATGAATGTAAAGAAGCAAGGACTTTTGTGCTTTGTATTGCAGGATGCACTATTACTCCTAATGATAAAGAGCAAGAGGCGTTTTCTAGAACTTTGATTACGGTGAATGTATTTTAGACTATTCTTAATGCATTTGTTTTAATTTGAGTACCTCATGTTCATGCGTATGATTTTTTTCTTCATGTCCATGTATGATCATATTTTCACAGTTTCATCTATTGAATGTAGTTATAATATTGTTGTATGTGATAACGACTAATTGTTATTGTCTTCTTAATGATATTATTGTGCTCACATACCATTTGAATTCATGAACTATTTAAAATTCAAAAGGCTATGATTCTTAATTGTATTCAATCTCTTTTAGTTAGCTTCCAATCAAGATAGGATTAGTGGAGTTTAGGATTGCATCTTAGAATAGATATAGGTAGCATCATTCTAGTTTATTTTAGGTTTTAATTCATTTGAAAACATCTGGTTCTCATATTCATATTTAGATAGTAGACTTAGCTTGAAAACCAGGCCAATATATTTGTCGAAAATTCCATCCCAAATGAGACTGAGTCTAATTGGGACTTTCCATTGAGCATTCTCCCTTACTTGATTGAGTGGTCCTTTTGGACCCGTCAACACACAGTTTTCCACTTTGGCAGTTTTTCTATAGTTTTTCGGGTCCCAAACTTCCAGGGCCATTTTGAGGCCCTAAATAACATTTTTTTGGCTCTACAATGCTTAGCATGTAGGTTGAGGTAGAAGATAGGCCAAAACAAATGTGAATCCTTAGCTAGAACTTTCTGATGAGGTATAGAGTGCCCCAAATGAATATCGCATGAAAACGTTAAGCCCTTAGGAAGTTGACGTATCAACTACCCCCATTGGGTCCACAAACCTTTTGTCATTTCATCTTCGAGTGTCGGGGTTTTGGATTTTTAGGGTTTTCTCATTAATGCTTTATGTTAAAAAGGCCTTTTGGGGCTCATTTTAGTCAAATTCTTGCGAATGAGTGTAGTCGTCACATCTCTTCTCAGAGATAAGATGCCACCATTATAACAAGTTCATTCACTCTATACTTTTACAATTTCTATGGATTTCTCTCATTAATAGAAATTGTGTATTATTGTATCTCTGTGTTTCTTGAAATATCTCTTTGTATTTCCTTATTCTTTGTGTTTCTTTTAATATCTCGATGTATTTCCTTATTATATCTCCTCCTCATTTTGTTCTCAAAATAATCTGGATCAATGGTATTAGAGATGGATGCTCCTTGTTGTTTCTTAATGCATGTCCCTGATGAGGTCGGGGTATAGAGATTTGGGTCTCCAGCTAGTTTCTCTTGAGGATAAATTCTCTTGCCAGCCCAAGTGACCTATCAAATTGAAATAAAAGGGAGACGCGGGAGCATAATATTCTATTTAGTTGTTTCTCTAGGAAGCCCTCACGTGAAAGCAGGATGAAATGATGGAAATTTTTTCCCAAATCCTTTGACGACTGCTGACAACAACAGATGACTCTTCATCAATCAACCACTTTGGAGACACTACCCTTTTCAAGATACAAGTCAATTTTGATATCCCTTTGTTTGAAGGTAAGATAAATGAATATGTTTTGGAAAAGTGGTTAAATTTGCTAGAAGGTTATTTCTCTATCCACAGTTTTGTGATAGGGGAAATATCACCTTTGCGCTCATTAAGGTTATCCCCCTTGTCAAAAATTGGTGAGAAACTTACTATGAGAAAATTTCCACAAAGGAATTTGGAATGTTTGAGGTTGAACCCACATGGGATTTTTTTATGGATGCCATCAAGGAATAGTATTACGCTATTGGAAACTATGATGATTAGTACATGATATGGACCAAACTACGTCAGGAAAGGGACCAAGTAGTGTCAGAGTTCACAAATACCTTCCATACCTTTCACACCAATATGGATATCGAAAATTGTAAGAAACATTTGGTTCTAAAAAATCGTGAGTTTCTACAAAAATACATCCAAAGAGAAATGGAGTTTCTAGACATCTCGTCACCTGGAGTCTCTTATCGATATGCACTCAAAATCGAGCAAAATCGAGTCAACATTTCGAGTGGACACTTCATCCATCATCATGGAAAAAAAAAGGCATGTAGTAGAAGACAATGTTGATCTTCTTATTTATAAGTTAGGAGAATAAGTGACCGTTGAGGGAAGGAGAAAGGTCAATTAAATAACCATTGATATTGCAAGATAAAAATATTAATTAATTGTGAAGATAAGTATAATGAAATAGCAGGTCAAATTAGATAGAAGTAATAACAATGAGTAAGGTTGAATAAATGTAAAGCTAGAAAATGGTTAGGAAAATAATTTAAGTAGGTAAGGATATTAGAAATATTAAGATTAAAATTTAAATAAAATGAAATAAGGATATGCAAGAATTAAAGTGAAGAAATAATAAGATAGGTAAAAATCATTAAATAAGATCTTGGGGGAAAGTCGTTGAGTTAAATAAATGATAGTAAGGGGAGAAACATGAGGAGGTTATAAGGATTTGAGAAATAAAAATTAAGTAATGTGAAGGCCTTGCAAGAGTTAAAGTAAGAATCGAGTTATTGGATGAATAAGGAAAATAAGAGGAAAATCGTGAGATATGTGGGTTAAAATTGGTTAGAGTGAGAGGGGAAAAATTGGTTAGAGTGATAAAAAGATAGCCACTGAGTTAAATAAAAATGTGGGAGAAAGTTGTTGAAATAGATAAATGTTTAGAATGATAATTAGATTGGGGACATGGTATATGAGGAGAAATTAAGAAAGTAAACTCTTAAAAAGTAAAAGGGGAGCATAAATTAAAGTGAGAAATTGAATTAGGTCCAGAAATCGAGGGAGATAGAGAGATTGAATGGAGCAATGAAGAGAAGAAGTCAGGACCGAAGAAGAGCATGGGTCTAGATGAGAGAAGGAGGAGAGGTGGAAGGAGAAGGAAAATAATGATCTGAAGGGAGGATGTCTAATGGTCAAGGTGATGAATGGTGGGATTCCAATATTGGTTTAACTTGTAGCCATCTTCTCGGTTAATTTATTAGGATTTTTTTCAATTTCAAGGGATTCTCGAATGATACGAGAAGAATATGAGGGGCAGAGGCTAGAATTTTAGTTTGGTCAAAGCACATAAGGTGCTTGGATTTATGAGAGTGTTTAACAATAGATAATTTGGAGATTCGGTTATAAGCGGTATCAAATATATGCTCTTTAAGTTGAGCTTTGAAGCTTATACTAGTTTGACCTATATAAGATTTCCGACAAGAGCAGGGAATTTGGTAAACTCATGGGCCAGGCATTGGGTCAGATTTGTCCTTAACAGTTCTGAAAAGTTGTTTTAGGGTTTTGTGAGGTTTGAAGAAAATTTTAATATTATTTTGGACTAAGAGCTTTGAGATATGGTCTATAGTGCCCTAGATATTAGGAAGGATGATCAGAGCACGGGGGGGAAGGTCGGGTTGGTTTTATGTTTAGGGTTGCTAGTTGAGTGGAAAGTGTGGGTGGTTTGGGAGAGAGAGTAGTCATTGGATAAAATGGTTTTGATTAGGTGAGCCTTTTCTTTGGTGAGGAATTGGGGGGAAGGGTTACAGATGGCCCGAGTAACCAAGGTTTTAAGGATAGCTAATTTTTTATCTAGATGGTGGTGAGAGATGACATTGAGGTATATGTTGATGTGAGTTAGTTTCCTATAGACTTGGTGGGAGATAGAGCCATCAGGAAGAGGAGAGATGAGGACATCAAGGAAGGGAATAAAGTTGTGTTTTTGGGTTTCCATAGTGAATTGGATATGAGGGGAAAGGTTTTTAAGGTGACTGAAGAAGGAAGCCAGGTTTGTCTAGCCTCGAGGCAAGATGACAAAAGTGTTGTCTACAAAACAAAACCAACATTTAAGTTTGAGATGAAATCTACTTAAGACTAGAGATTCAAAATGTTCCACGAAAATGTTAGGAACTACTCGGGATAAGGAAGACGAATGTTCCTTCGATCTATTTGTAGAAAACCCCTTTGAAGGTAAATAAGGTTGAGGAAAGACAAATCTTAATGAGGTCTAGAGTTTCAGGGTCTACCATGTTGGATATCAAGGTTAGGGCTTCCGAGACTGGAATTTTGGTGAAAAGAGAAACTACGTTGAAGCTAACCATAAGGTCTTGTTCATAAGATGAATATTCTGGGCTTTTTGAATGAAGTCGGTGGAATATTTCATATATGATGGAGATGGGTGGAGTGTCCACTCGAAACATTGGACATTTTGAAACCTCTTACACAATTTATATCCAAAAAAATTCTCCAACACTACTAATTTTAATTTTTCATCCATTTAAAATAAAACCATTTTATCAATTACTTACGATAAAATCATTCAATATAAATGTAAAAATTTAATAATCATAAGATAGATAAAATTATATTTAATAATTATACAAAAAAGTTTAATTAAAATAGTAATAATATTATTTTCATATATTGTTAAAAATCAAAAGTAAAAGAATGTTTGCGAGTGTTGTAATGGTGCTCACTGTTAATTAAATGAAATGAAAAAACAAACTAATAAAAAATCTTATACAAAGTAAAAAGCAAGGCCGAGAATGATAATGAATTGTGATTTTTAAAAGAAGCAAATTGTCAAATATATAACCCTTGAAAATCCTCCATAGATTTATATGAACCACTTTAAATTATTGAAGCAATTTATACTTAATATAATTTTTTGTTTTTTCACCATCACATTTTTAATCATAAACAAGTTCTATGTGGCAGCGTAGTCCCTGCCGGGTTGAATTGAGATAGGAAAAAGTAGTGGAGGCAGATGGAAACCGTAGCGGAGATGTGGCAAGCAACATGAAGCACATGTGGTATCCATGCAGTAAATGACGCGTGGCCTCTAGGGCCCCATTTATTTTTTGAAAGTAGATAATATTTTGAAAAACTCTATCTATTTTGTATGTATATTAAGAAAATACAATTCCTTCGTAGTGGAAGATAAAAAATTATGACGACATAAATATAAAAGGAGATAAAAAAAATAGTTTAATTTGAAATATATCAAAAAAGTTACATATTCCTGAAAATTTAAATGCATTTGTCATATAGACTGGTGGAAGATAAAAATGTATGAGGAGATAAATATAAAAGGAGACAAAAAATAGTTTTATTTGAAATATATCAAAAAATAATATTATGTTATTAAGAAAATACAATTCCTGCATAGTGGAAGATAAACATTTATGACGATATATATAAAAGGAGATGAAAAAATAGTTTAATTTGAAATATATCAAAAAAGTTACATATTCCTGCAAATTTAAATGCATTTTTCATATAGACCGGTGGAAGATAAAAATGTATGAGGACATAAATATAAAAGGAGATAAAAAAAAATTTATTTGAAATATATCAAAAAATAATAGGGTGTTACATATTCCTGGAAATTTCAATGCGTTTGTCATATAGACTAGGATTGGGGCTTTCACAGACCATAAGAGAAATATGTACAAGAAACAGAACTGTAGAAAGAATAAGTGGGCGACAGTAGAGTATAATACCTGAAAATAATAAATTGAAAGATATCGGTCTTTGGCTAGACATTTCTATTTAAAAAAGTGGAATAACTGGGTTGATAAACAAAGCAGGATGTGATCAGTAGACTTACAATGATGGTACATATGACCCCTTTTTCTATTTGCTTGATGATGCCTTTTCATTGATATTGTCGATGACTGCTGTAATCGTGGCAACTGTCCGTTGCCTTTCGTTGGTGACCTGCTTCAATTCCCTTTCGAGCCATTCTTCAATTTAGCTTCTCATTGGGGCAACATTGATCTCATTCTGGATTTTTATGTTGAAAAGTTCCTTTTCTAATTCCTCGAAGTCGATAGAAAGATTACGCAGAGCCTGATCAATTTCCTCATTCTATACTGAATAGTCGACTAGCCAGTCATCGACGTCATCTTGACCATATTCAAGGAGGCTATAAAAATTTTCCAAAGACAACGCCTTAAAAATATAAACCTATTTATCGAAGTCTTTCCTAGTTAAGGGCAAGGAGTTGACGATTAAGTTGGGGTCTTGGAAGTCATTGGTGCTTTCGGCTAAGTTTATTCTGGACAAATTTGTGAATAATTTTTCTTTCTTTGATATGGCTTGCTCACATGACTGAACAATGAGATGCAGGTTCTTCAAATTTTCTTCCAACATGCACTTAATTGACCGATCCAGTTTTTGGATGGGAGATATTGTTGTCATATTCTTGTTTCTGTCATGTTGTTGACAATGGTGCCAAAAGGAAGGACCATGTTTAAATATAAATGTTCTTCATCTTTTAACTTTGCCTACAATTGTTTGAGCAAATTATGTGCCCTCGTTCCAATGGAAGTCATGGTTTGTGATGTTTCCCACACCTCAATAACCAGTTCCATTATTTTCTTGATATTATTCTCCACATATCCTCTACACGATGCAAGGAGGGTGGAGGATCCTTTTAAATTGGCTGCATGGGTGGCATGCATGGCTATTTCCAAAGGATTGACAAGCAATGGCATAGGAATCAAAATCTCTTCCAATTCCTTGACCCGGTCCTTCAGTCTAGAATTCTCGGCCTTGATGCCTCCAATTGAATCATCAATTGCATCTGCAATCGCTATGTGAAGTTGACAGATTTGGGATGAACGCATGTTCGCAAGGTTTATCTCTGAACGATATTTTCCTTTCTTATTTTTTACATATTTTTTTTCAATAATCGATTTTTTGGACTGGATGTAAAAAAAAACGCTCTGGAACATGAAGGATTCATCTTTATCAAAAATTTTAGTATCAGATATGTTCATTGGATTACTATGCTGGATCACGTCTCCGGGTTGATCAAGGTAGCAGAATACACTATCCAGATCATGCTCAACTTCCATGTTCTCACTCTAAATTTTAGGATCTTCTGCCTGCCCCACAATTTTTTTTCTCTTCTTGTCTACTAGAAGCTTGTGACAACTATCAATTTTAGATTGAGGAGGGTTGTTATCTCCTCCTCCATTTGAAGAAATCTGAGTTGCTTTGTTACTGTGGTGGGCCATTGGAGTGATGCTCCAGGATGCCGTACTTTTGGGAGTGATATTCGTCGATTGAACACTCTTCTCACCGGGGCCTTTTCCCTATTGTTTGTACAATTTAGTGGTTCTTTGCAGTGTGTCTAGTTCACCTTCATCAGAAGCAAGAGCATTGTCACCAGTGTATCTATTTTCTGTCAGGTGTTTTCTGAAAAAATAATTGCCAAAGTCAAGTGTTTGTAAATGTTGTAAAAAAAAATTATTTGGGTCGAACCCTCTTAGGCTTGCAACATATCTTAGGTTCAAGCTGCTAGAATGGGCTATGAATTCGTCAATTTGGTTGACATTCCTCAACATGAAGTCCCCGACTTTCCAAGGCAGAGGAATGAATTGTTTTTTTATATTCTCTTGGAATAGTTGCAACCAGTAGTTGTATTGCCTTGCTACTTTTGTAAGAAACATTCTATCCGTAATATGACATGGAAGGAGAGAAGGTTTTCCCTGGAGCCAAAAATACTTATCACAGTGTAATTATCCAAATGTTCAAGTGTCCCCTTCCTGTCCAAAAAACTAGTTGCATGTTCAGATATGTGGGGAGCATCTTCTCCTAACAAAAAAACTTTGAAAACAGACACAAAGCCATTAAAAACCTCATAAAAATAGTGGGAGGCCTTGTGCTTCCACAAGGCCCGGTACCAGAATGTTACTGGGTCGAATTCCCAGTTGACCTTCTTGGACAAAGACAGGTCTGGAAACTGGCAACAATGTGCTATCGCAAAAACTAAGTAGGATGACATATAAAATTTATTCTCCTTTTTGAAGATTGACAATTGGGAACATATTTAATGGGAAATTAGCTTGCCCCATTCAAAAATGGCTTGTTCCTTGACTGTGATATACAAAATATAAAGAGCCATTCGAGAAATAGTTGTTGTGGACTCTTGTCCCATTATTCTTGTAAACAGTCGGGCAATTTCGCAGAATGGATTTCTAAATGAACTAAACTGCAAGCTTGTGATATCTTGAGGAACTACCATTGGGTCTTCCAAGAAATCGGGCAAGAGGTCCAACCCGTTATTATGCTTTGTTAAGAACTTCTTGAAATCTTCTCCTTTGAAAGTCAATGTTGGCTCTGACAATCTTAACATCTGGTGGAAGACCTGAGGTGAAAAAGAAACAAAAGAGAGGTTCCATAGTGGAATAATTTTTTTGTCTAAAATAAATTTATCAGCGCACCAAGAGACGAGCTCCTTACAGTCAAAAACTTCAAGGACACAGCCTGCAAGAGAAATCCTAGAGGTCCAAATTACTTCGTTCCGGGCGGCAAGGGATAAGTAATAAGAATATGCCTTGGACCATTGGAAGTTTTGGTCCTCGTGCCCGAAGATGTTCATTGTATCTCCACAGAATTGTTGTCGAGCTAATGCCATAGGTTTATGAGAACGTTCATTTTCTCCAGATGATGGTTGAAATGAACAGTTGGAGGTGATAATATAAATCTCCGCAAAATGTTGGTTAAATGCTTATGAATGGGAAATATCCTTGAGCCTTTCGTTAATTAATGACAATCTAGATGGGTGTTGCATGATGAACTGTTAGCAGTAAATCTTACTTATTGCATATTTAGAAGTGCGAAGGTGGTGGGTACGACGAAGAGCAATTAAGGATTTGGGGTTTTGTGAACGTGCGAAGCCGATGACATGCGAATGACATTTCATGATTTTGAAATCAACACTTAGAAGGGATAATATAACCCTCAGTAAATCTTGGTTTAATGTGTATTGATAGGATATCTCCTCGAGCCTTTAGCCCATCAATGAAAATCTATACGGTTCCTGCACAATGAGCTGTAATTAAATGTTACTAATTGCATATTTAGAAACAATATATATGTATATACATAAATTTATTATAGACAAGTGTGAAGGTCACGAAGACGGGAAAGACCAAGGAATGAATGGCAAGGTTTGAAAAGCGGTTGGACGAGATTCAAAATAGGATTACGGTGGATACTTAGGAGAGGCGAGTGTGCAACGGTCAAATTTTATGTATCGGAATTTTTTGACTGCAAACATGTAAAATAAAAGAGAGCATGATGGGGCAGTTCAACGGTCGGTTTGTATATTTGTGGAATTCTGGGAAAGTGGCTAAGTATGGAATAGGGAAATGATCAATCAGACTCATTTTCATAATCAAGGATTGAATATTTCGTGAACAAACCAACCCGACGATGCGCAAATGACATTCCATGATGTTTGTAATTAACACTCTGAAGGGATAATATAACCATCCAAAAATTTTGGTTTTATGCGTATTAATGGGAGATCTCCTCAAATCCTGGTCTAGAATTAACACTTGATAATTACATACTTAGAAATAAGATCTTATATATAATTTCTAATTGCTAATTGCAAAAGGGTGCGGACACATGAAACACCAATTAGGAATTGGATATTTCTTTAACTTGCCAACCTGACATTCTACGAAAGAAATTCAAAGAAATGGCAAAGTATGGAAAGTGGACGTATGAGCTTCAAAATAGGGTGACAATAGTTCCACAGGAGATGTGAGGACCCGATGGTCAAATTGTATGTCTCGAAAGTTTTCAGTGCAAAATGTGTACCACGAAAGAGGACATGATAGGTAGACTGTAATACGGAAGATGGTATGATCTGAGTACAGTTGTAAATTTGTATATCGCAGAATTCAGGGTACTATTCACAGGCCATGGAACAATAGAAGTGCAATCTAGAGCCCGCCAACCGGGAATCCGCGGTCGAAGAAGTGGCTGGGTATGAAATGGGGAAGTGGTCGGTCGGTGTCGCGATATAAAAACACCAGTGCAAATGTGAACCCACAAGTCTGCCTACCCGCACAACTAGACATTTTCAAAAAAATGAATAAGAGACGAGAAATATAAAGTTCAGGGAAAAGAGAAATGAATATTTGGTTAAGAGAAAAGAGAAATGAATATTTGGTTAAGTATAGAAGATGGAAAAGAAGGGCTAATATATTCACATCTATAATAGATATCCCATTTCCTGGAAATATATTTTATGCATGTTTCTGGAGAAGTTATATACTTATTTCATATACTTGGAAAGAAGTGCGAAGGTGGCGGGCACATAAAACAACGACTAGGAATTGGAAATTGTCTACGATCCACGAAAGAGATTGCAAGAAATGGTCATGGAAAGTGGTCGGATGGGTTTCAAAATAAGTTGACAAGGGTTCCTGAGGAAACATGAGGCCATGACGGTCAAATTGTATTGATCAAAACTTTTGAGTGCATACTATGTAAAACAGAAGAGGGGTTGATGTAGGAATACAGAAGATGGGCTCCAAGATAGGCTGGCAAGGGTTCCCCAAGAAACATGAGGGTCCGGAGGTCAAATTGTATTGATCAGAAGTTTTGAGTGCATACTGTGTAACACGAAAGAGGGGCTGATGTAGGAATCGTGAACTCGCAAGTCCGCCAACCCGCACAGCTAGACATTTTTAGAAAAAAACGACTAAGTGATGAGAAAGATAAAGTACAGGGAAAAGATAAACGAGAATTTTATTAAGTATAGAAGACAAAAAAGAAGGGATAATATATTCACATCTGTAATAGATATTCCATTTCACAGTGACTAGTAATTGGAAATTGTCTGAACTCACCAACTCGACGATCCGCGAAAGAGATTACAAGAAATGGTCGTGGAAAGCGGTTGGACGGGCATCAAAATAGGTTGACAATGGTCGCGGAAGAGACATGAGGGCTCGATGGTAAAATTGTATTGATCGAAACTTTTGGGTGCATATTGTGTAACACAGAATATGACTGATGTGGGAGTCTGAAAGTCAATTTTTATATCAGGGAAGCGGGGGGGGGGGATTGTTTGCAGGTCAAGGAACACGGGCAGTGCAGTCCACATGTCTGGGAATCTGCAAGCAAAAAAAGTCGGGTAAGTATGGAATTGGAGGTGTGAAAGAGATTCCAATAAATGGTGAAATATGGAAAGCAGATGCATTGGCTTCAAAACGGGGTGACAATAGCTCCCCAGGAGATGTGAGGACCCGAAGGTCAAATTGCAGGTCTTAGAACTTTCATGTGAAAAATGTGTATCATGTAAGAGGGTATGATGTGGGAGTGCGGCAACAAATTTGTATATCGCGGAGGTCTAGGTGTTGTTTTCAAAACATGGAACAACGAAGGTGTAATATAGAGCCCGCCTTCTCGGAAATTCACGATCTGAAAAGTGCCTAGGCATCGAATGGCTAGTGGTTGGTCGGAGTCACATTTTCAGAAAAATGACTAAGTAACAAGAAACAAAGAGTAGAGGGGAAAAAGAAATGACAATTTGGTCAAGTATAAAAGAGGGAAAAGAAGGTCCAATATATTCAAATCTACAATAGATATTCCATTTCCTGGAAAGTTCTTTTTTGTATGTTGCTGGAGAAGTTGTATACATATTGCATATACTTGGAAAGAAATATGAAGGTAGAGGGAACATGAAACAACAAATAGAAATTTGAAATTTCCTGAACCCGCGAACTCGAAGATCCACCAAAGAGATGTCAAGAAATGGTCAAGTGTGGAAAGCGGTCGGACAGGCTTCAAAATAGGGTGACGGGTTCCCGAGGAGACGTAAGGCCCTGACTGTCAAATTGTATATATCAGAACATTTCGATGAAAAATGTGTAACATGAAAGAGGGGATGATGTGGGAGTATAGAAGTAAATATGCATAGCGCAGAAGCCAGAGTGTTGTTTACAGGTCACAAAACAATGGAAAGTGCAATTTAGAAAAAAGGGGAATCGCTTGGTCGAAACGCGTGAATCCGCCAACCCGTGCAACAAGAAATTTTCGAAAAAAATGACTAAGTAACTAGAAAGAGAAACTACAGGGCATAAAAGAGTGGGAAAATAGAAAGGTAGAGGGAAATTTACATAAGCGCGAATTGGTTTCAAACAAGCCCCATTGTTGCAAAACCATTTTCTAGTAATTTTCAGCGAATGCTTTGTTGAAGATTAGATTTTATTGCAACTTGTGGGAGTAAGTGTGTTCTTGATACATTCTTCCATGAATGTAACATATTAAATTAAGTATTAAACTTCTTTCATTATGGGTTGTTAACATTAAATCTTAATAATTTCATGTCTAGAAACAAGAATGATGATCTTGCTGCAACATTTTGATTTGGTATTGCTATGTTATATCTGCATTACAAATAGAATTGAACGTTGGTTAGAAACTGTCTGAAATTCATTTTTTGTTTGCATAAAAGCCTGATGGATCGACATAGTGCATTGTCATATAGTTGTTAGATGCTCCATTTTAGAACAAATTACCTAAGAAAATACAATATCGAAGAAATACGAGACTACCGAACCATCCCAATGAGAAGAGGTGTTAAAACCAGAAAAGAAGCAACAAGCAAGACTCCAAGGCAAATTTTGTAGTAGTAAATTCATTTAAAAAAAAAAGAACACTGAACACTATATATATTTCCTTAGAAATTGGATCGAGTTCTTTGGGCCAAAACATTGAACATATCTGAAATAAACACATGCACAGGATCTGCACCATGCAGGAGCCATCGAGATGCTCTTCAACATGCATACAAAACTAATTACCATGCTTTTTTTTTTAGGAAATCCTTGTATTCTTCTCCTTGATGGATCATCTTGTGGTAAAATTGATAGTTCGCAGAAGCTTCCTGTGAGGAAGAAGATGAAAATCATTGCAGGGCAAATGGAATAGCCCTTAGCTAAAATTTAGGACGCACCAAGAAACTGCCTCTCCATAGTTAAAAACTTCAAGGACATGGGTTGCACGTGCAATTCCAAAGGCCCAAATAAGTCCATTCTAGGTGGAAGGAGATGAATAGTAGGAATATGCCTTGCACCAGTGGGAGTTTTGTTCCTCATTCCCTAAGATGTTGATTGTATATCCAGAGAACAAGACAATGGTCCAACAATTGAATAGTTTTTTGGCTTGAAATATATCTCTGGGAGCATCAACAAATGATTTCCTTATAGTGAAAGAATTCCACCCATAATGAACTAATTTGGACCTTTGGAATTCCTACTTTCGAGCTACAAAGTGGCTATTGCGTTCAACATTAGTTTCTTTTCTAAAACTCCTTCTTTTGGTGGTGTCAGGACCGCCATCGTTGAGCCGGGAAGTACCGTCCGTTATGGTTGATTTCAATTTGGGCGCAGGAGTGGGAATGGTCTTTGCATTGCCATCATCCATTGCTATATCATATTCCATCAGATCATCTTCTTCCGGCTCAGAATCAATCCCATCAACCTCTATGCCAGCCATCAATGCAACTGAGAAGGTTTTCTGAATAGGCAGGGTTGCGTTGGAATTATTTGGCTTGAAATATATATCTCAGTGTACCAAGGGACCATCTCCCTTTTTGCTCTTGGGAAGAGGGACATGAGTAGTAACAATATGCCATGGAATACTGGAACCTTTGGCCAGCATGCTTGAAGGTTTTTACTGTATCTAGACAGGACTACTACCATAAGCTAACGAGAATTTTTGTTTTCTTCAGACGATGTTTGAAATGAAAATTGCGGAGGGATAATATAACCCTCCAAAATTCTTGGTTTAATGTGTATCAATGGAATATCTCCTCGAGCCTTTTGCTGATCAATGACAATCTCCAGGGTTCATGTGTAATGAGTTGTTACGATTAAAGCTTACTAATTGCATATTTAGAAAAAAGTGCGAAGGTGGCGGTGACGATGAAGACCGATTAAGAATTAGATATTTCTTAAAGGAACCAACTGACCGATGCATGAAAGAGATTGCATCATATTTGAAATGAATAATTGGAAAGGATAACACTCTTCTCCGCAAATATTGGTTTAATTCGTATTAATGAAAAATCTTCTCCAACCTTCTAGACATTAATGACAATCTTAATGGTTCCTACACGATATACTACTAGAATTAAAGATTAATAATTGCATATCCAGAAAGAAGTACGAAGGTAGAAGGGATTGTGAAGAGAGACCAAGCATTGTACATTTCGTCCACCAGCCAACCCGCGAAACAGATTCCAAGAAATTCCCAAGTATGGAAAATGGTCGGGCGGGTTACAAAAAAAAGGGTCACAAGATATACCTAGGAGACGTGAGGGGCCGATGGTGAAATTGTATGTCACAGTGACAGATTTCGGCCATCAATTTGTATATAGTGGAATTTTAGGTGCTATTTGTACATAGGTGTTGGCCCTTGACTACTTTTGTTACTTCGACAGGCTGGTCGAAGATGGGGCGTCAGGTGAAGCAGAGATCACGGGATCCCGCCACCTTTTGTGGAATTTTTGGGTTTAGGGTTTATGTAATGGGTATGGGATATTGGCCCATGGGTCTTGCCCATGTTTAGGCCCCTTTGTAATGTATAAATAGATATCTAGGCGATGTAAGAAGTGGTGACTGGTGACTACTACTAGGACGAGACCTAGTAAGATTGGATTATTGTGAATCTAGAGGCTTTGTGCATACTGTGTGTTAAGACTTGCAGAGCTAAGTGCAAGTGGTTTTAAGAGTCTTTGTGTGTTGACTGTGTAAGAAGGTTTGTGTTGTGACCTAACACGGGGAAGGAGGATATGGCGAGGTGTGTGCAGATCTCCTGTCCCATGAAGAGTGGGTTTTGAAGCTCTGTGTTTGTAGGAAGATTGAAAGAAGATAATAAAGAATATGAAGAGTTGGTGGACGTAGCCCAATGTTGGGGGTGAACCACGTATATCCTGTGTTATGGTTGCTTTGTGTGATTGATATGATTTATGTTTAGTGCTTAATCTTTATGTATGTTAGATGCTTCTAATATAATATATTAGTGCCTAGTGATGTGAATGAATGCTAGATCTGTTGAATGCTAAGTGCTCGGATGTGTTAGATCTTGTTGAATACTGCGTTTCTCTGTAATTAGGGTTTTTTTCTATGATGTGAATAAGGTAATAATAATAATGAATGTTAATTGCTAAGTGTTATGTCAAGTACTGTGATCATAGATCTGTGTCCCAGCTAGGTTGTAGACACTTGAGTCCTACAACCACCCTTGCCTCTACCTCGAGTGAGACTTCATCTGCTTCGTAGGTGTTGCTGAAAGGGATGATAGTTAAAGTTTTGTTGGTTCGTTGTTCAAGTGTTGAACACTGGGTCTACCCCTGTGTGACTGTTGGGAACTGAAGAAAAGAGAAAGCACTATGTTTATATCTGTTTTTGTAGTGTGCAGTATTATACTTGAATTTTGAAGCTCTGTGCTAAGAAGAGAAGTCTGATCTGAAGAAAAAAAGTAATATCTTAAAGCTTTGTTCTATGATAAAGGTAAGATAAGTGGAAAATTTTGTTTCGAAGGAATGGATCTAGGTATGCTTAATAGATTCTATCCTAGTTTGAAAACTAGGGCACAACTAGAAGAAAGAATATTTGAAATGAATAGATCTGATAAAAGTAATGAAAGATATGTTATCCCTATTCATAGAAAGAATGTTTGGACTAACAAATGGATGCAGGATCCTAGAAAGAATTTTTTGCAAGTTCATTACTGTGATCCCAGTGCGCAGTACATGAAAGGTTGGGGATCGTTTAAAAGAAAGAGAGGATTAACTCTTTGTTATAGTTGTAGAAGACTGGGACATCTTGCTAAGGAATTCCCTGGTAGAGGTCCTAGTTGTCTTTGTTGTCAAGCTATGGATCGTGAAGTTTTGGATTTCCCTAGAATTATTGCTAAAGTTGAGAAGATGAGCATGAGACAAGAAAACCCTGAGGAAGGTCAAGAGACTAAGAATATGCTAAAGAACCAGAAAGAATCAAAGGCTATATTATTACAGATGAAAGAAACATTGAAAGATCACAGAGACACTAGTTTATCAGAGATCTTAAAAAAGAAATAGTGCATAGAAACAAGAATAGGAGACTTCGACATAGACTGTGTATTGAATATAGAAACACATGTGAATATCATGACAGATAGTACCTGGGAAATTTTGGGAAAGCTTGCTATGATTCCTTCATTGTGAGGAATAGGACTATTTAAAGGAAAGTTGATAACCCCATGTGGAAGAATTTTTCATGTACCTATGAGTGCTCATGGAACATTGACGAAAGAAGAATTTGAGGTCGTTAATTTTGTTGAGAACAACGCCCCATTTGTACTTTTGCTGGGAAAAACCTGGGTTGAGAAAGATCAGATCCAAAGGAAAGAAGAAGAGGAATCTCTAGAACAGAAAAAGAAAGAACTAAGGGATTTCATGGCAAGGAGAATAACGCACTTACTAGAAGAACATGAGAACAATTTGAAGCTACTAAGCATTAGAGACCTGGTTGTTGAAGTTGAAAGAATGCAAGAAGGCTTAAAGAACTTATCCATGTAATAGAGTAGAGCACCTACTCCAGAAGAAGTATTACCCTCGAACCCTACGAAAGATCATGAACAACGCAAAGTTACTATGTTAAGTACAGATAAGAATAACAATGGAAAGAGGAACCCAATGAATCAGATAACAGGAAAGAAAGCTAGAAAGCTTAGCAAGAAGAAAGAAAAGTTAGAAAAATTGCAGGAAGTTCCATAGATGACTTCGCAAAAAGAAGGATTATGAAATTTGAACTCCACCGGAATATTAGAACAACGCAGATTGACACTTCACCACGGTGAAGCAATATGGTCGTTGGAAGTGCCCCAACCGTTAGACCGATGCTCCATAATGGCTAGAAACACAATTATGGCTGGAAAGATCACCATTGGACCAACAAGACCATGCCATAACAGATGGAATCGCATTGATGAAGGATTTCCTGTTCGTTGGAGGAATCCATTACGACGTTGTCTATTTATCCTGTCGAATGTTGCACCGAGAACACTTTTTAAAATTATGAATATCCAAGCCCACGGAGAATTCATTTTTATCACGTTGTGCCTATTGAGACCTTGTCACCCGTTCTGTTACATTGAGTGTTTGATCAACAACCTGAGATACCTGATCTCGAGCGTGCATGTCGGGTGACTTTAGCGCAATAGAGAAATACGTCGAAGATATCCTCATAGAACTCATGGCTGAGAAGGTCATGTCCGCATGAGCACAGGCCTCATCAACTAGAGGATTGCAAGTATCCCCATCTATTGTACGTCGATATAGGCCCTCTAGAACTGTGATAGAGAAATGAACCAAGCATCGTGATGACTTGGAGAATGTGAAGATCATCCCATCAATCCTACCTGAATACATCCCACCTCTGGCTGGCACGGTGAGTCATGACAGTGTCCTGAGGGACTTCAACTATACATTGATCACTGTTGTTGTTCCTGAGTTTATACTTTAAGGCTCTAAAGTATACCGTCAAGGCATCCAAAATAAAGAGTTAAGGAAAAAGAATCAATTAGAAAGGGTAAATCAGAGTTGGTTTCTCAACTGTCTCTATCTAGCTTCCCATTGTTCTTGGATGCTAATTTCCCTCTCAACAACTGCCCATGAACATTCTAATTCAACTCGGGTGGTTTCTGTTTGCAAGATGGTGTTAAATAGATTCAAGGTAATGCTAGTTTGATCCTGTAGATCGGGTTCTATGTTAGGTTGTCTGTTACTTGGGACAGTCATGAGGATTAAGAATTTTATTAGATTATGAAAGTATTAGGAATTTTGTTGCTTTTGTTTTGTGGAATGAAAAGTGAAGGAGCTTCAAAACTCAAAATAATAATACAATAAAAGTAAAGGCTGTTTCCTGTACTTGAAGTAATTTAAGGATATTAAAATAAAACGAACTAAGAAACACTGTAAGAGGATATGAGGCTTTAATATCGAAATAATCTCACGTCATAACAGGAGAAAGAAAGAAGGATAAAATTTCTAACGAATTTTAAGACATAACCGTCTGACAGATCTACAGGTCTTGAGGTTATTGATAGCAGTCACAGAGGAAAAACTGTAAATAATCTGACAGTCAAATACATTCAAATTATAATAGAATTCTAAATTAAACTATGATTGATCATCCATTAGAAAGACATAGAGCACGAAACATTGAAAGACATTGAAAACAGAGTGAAAGGATGCATAGCTTCAAGGGGACAGGATTTAGAATCTTTTCTTCATCACTTATATTATTTCAAGTCAGTGAAAATTAATAAAATCGGCTCCCAAAAAACCAAAATCCCTTTCTCAGTCTTGTGAAAACATATTTATACATCATCACCCCACATTTTTCCCGTTAGTGATTTAATTAACTTCCTAAGACTAACGGTTACATGAGTAAACAATCTCAAACCGTTTACATTTCGATCCTAATTGCCTTATTACTTCAATCATGAACACTTTCAAAAAGTATTTCATGTCTGCGTTGATGAGGCCACTTCTTCTCTTTTTAGATAATCAATGCATTTTCCCATAAGGTATACCAATACTGTAGGATCATCTGGAATATCTTTTGCGTGGAATAGGAAGAATTTATTTTGTAGCCCTGGTAGATGGTCTTCAACTATCTTCCCTGTGAACTCAATAATTTGTAGCTTTAAATTTGGTCTCACCATCCACTTATTTATCTTTGTAACATCAATTAACTTCACCTGTGAGATCTCTATATGAATTTCTTCCAGATCTTCTTTAAATTTTAATTGGTGTTTACCAATACTAATTTCTCCCAACAACCCAGGATAGTCATCTCTTCCGATATTTAAAGAAGCTTTATCCAGGAGGTCAAAAATTATTTGACAATCATCGTTAACCTCTTTGGTTAATCTTTTGTTTTCGGCAATACTTGTCTCCCAAACCTTGAGTACTATATCTCCTTTAATTTTCTCTGCAACAGATAACTTATTAATCCTTCCAATCTCTTATTTTTCTAAAAGGGTCACCGCCCTCTGAAAAGTAGTTCTGGCTGCCTTTGTCTCTCTTTCCTTTAGGAGAATATTCTCCAAGGATCTTTTTGTTTCCTGAAAATAAGTTTGAATAATTTCTAACTTAGAGATCAATCCCTACTGCTTCTTTTCTATTTTTGCATGAATTTTGAAAGCCTGGGCTTGGAAAGCTTTCATCTCCACCACTTGGTTTTGAATTGAACTCATCTCATTTTGTAATTGTTTATTCACTTCATGTTGTTGTAAAATTTGTTCTTGAGTGACTTGTATTTTCTGATTCGCTTCCTCTAAGCTTGCTTTCATATGTTGAATCTCTTGAATGTCATTTAATATAGCTTGTTCTAAACCCTTTTTTATTCCCCAACTGATATTTGTTTCGGTTTCTTTCAATTTACCCTGTAGCTGAGTTGTCATTTGGTATTTTTGTTCCAACATAGTTTTCAAACTGCCCACAAAATATAAATCCATCGATGCTAAGGCTCCCATCGTGCTTGTTATCTCTGTAGCAAATTCTCCATCTTTAAGTTTATTTCCATCTATAATGACCCTATGCTTTTTAACCATCCTATCTCCTTTTGGGTGAATTTCCTGTTTCAAGATTGCCTTTCTCTTTTTACTGAAAAAATAATCGGATGAAGGAATCTCATCCCTAGAAATTGGCTCCAGATCACTAACATACAGAGCTCCCTTGAGGGGGTTTCCATAAGTGGAATGCAATGGATTCAAGGAAGTAATGGGACTTCCAAGTTCTGTTGATGTTGTTCCTCCTGTCTTTTCGGGAACATCCTCAGGAATTTCTAGGGATGTTTCTAGATCCTTTCCCTTCCCTGCCTCTGATTCTTTTGTCTGAGAAATTCCTGTGTCTTGTGAAGGTATTTCAGTCTCCTTCATCTTGCCTTTAGTATTTTCTTTGTCCTGTATATTTGTTTCAAAGCCTGGGGGAGGCCCTTCTTGCTCTGGAGGTGGGGTCGTAGATTGGCCCTGGAAACTCTTGGGTAAAAACCTTTGCCTATGGCTCTGGAATGACGTGAAACCAATCTGTGAGTCAGGTAGCATGGCCTATACTCTGTTCAATACCTCTTCATAGGATTTAACCTCCTTGAATACGTCATCATAAATAGATGTTTCGTTCTCATAAGCTTTTAAATTACAGTGCATCAAATGTCTGCTTATTAATTGATAGGGGTCATGCTTTCTGTGCTCAATATCTACCAATTTTACTTCTTCTAGTGATTCAACCTCTACTTTAGAATGGCCTAGATTCAATAATGAAAATTTCCCGATATGTACAGGGAAAGTTGGCCATGACTTCTTTTGAGATGCCTTTAGCTCTAATCCAATGTCGCCTTTTACTATCTGGTGGGCTACCTCTCTACACACCAATCTGTCAGGTAGGAATTTAGGGAGTGCATGAGGGGGAATAGAACAACCATAAACCCTAATGTAGGAAAAATTCTCATCAATAAACCAGTCGGCTATTGCTTTAATATTTTTTGTGACTGTATCAGAAATGCGAGGAGGTTCGCATCCATAAAATATTTTATGCATAAGAATTATAACAAAATGACAAATATCATAAAATGTGTCCTTAGCATTTTCTTCCCAAAGGGAAGAATGATATTCATGAATGGGTTCTGGACAGGTTATGTTGCAACTCCAATTCATTAAGGGAAAAGGAGTGACATAGCAGATTGCATCCATAATGTACGCTGACATGTAAAAGGCCACTGGTTGTCCCTTAGATTTTGCAACTCTGTAGTTTGAGATTT
>SNQJ01S0017680.1:107618-119243 GCA_010110895.2 Picea sitchensis | reverse complement strand
GGGGCTATCCCCCAGGCTGTGGGGTCTGGGGGAAAGCGGGCCCCCAGTGGGGGTTCGGGGGTGAAGCCCCCGAAGGAAAAATTGCCTTGTAAATGTATATTGTAATTTCATTGTAAATCTGGACTGTTCGTTATAAGGTCGCAGATCTAATGATAGAGATTATGTTAGGGTTTTTTTCCCTAGAAGGCAACTCTCTTTTATGAGGGAAATGTATTGCAGCTATGGTTAATGGCGAATATTGTATTCTGAGATAGGAGACTGTGAGAGAAAGAAGAGGAAGTTACAGCGAGTTTGTTGTAGGTTGTATCCCTTCATATGCTGGATAATAATAAAGGAAGGACCTGGTAATTTCTCTGGTGGACGTAGCCCACACTAGGTGAATCACGTAAATCTGTGTCTCTATTGTATTGTGTATCTTCTGTGTTTTGTTTCCGCATTTGTTTTATTTTATTGCTCCGCGGTTCTGTTTTTCTAACACCTTTCGTCCACTTCGTCCCTATGTTGCTGGACTTCAATCAGCTGATTTATCCTTCTTGTGACATGATTTGGTTCTTCCTTCTCATCTTGCCAGAGTTTCATTACGGGAAGCGCTAGATTTATAGGTAGCACGACATCGGTCCCATACACCATTTGGAAAGGGGAAGTGCCGATAGACTTTTTCGTGCCTATCCGATTTGCCCACAGGGCGTATTTCAAATGCACATGCCAAGATTTTTTATTTTCGCTTAACACTTTCTTAATTATACTGATTAATCTCTTGTTTGAAGATTCGGCCAGACCATTTCCGTGTGGGTAGTATGTCATGGAGTGACCAAGAACATTATTATTCTTTTGTCAAAAACTGACGATAGCCATAGATTTAAAAGCCTGTGCGTTATTTGTGACTATCTTTCTGGGACAACCAAACCTAGACAAAATATTTTCTTCTAAGAAATCCATTACTACCGAATCAGTAGCCCTTCTAGTTGGGATAGGTTCTACCCATTTGGTGAAGTAGTCTGTAGCGGTCAAGATCCATCTATGTTGAGCGCTAGAATGAGGATTAATTTCGCCTATGAAATCTAATCCCCATTGCTGAAAAGAAGCTTATGTTTTGACCAGAACCAATGGCATTTCTGGTAGTTTATGTTTTCTTGCAAAAAATTGGCAAGGGCTGCAAGCTCTGACCTTGGCATTGACGTCTGAGAAAAGTTTGGGCCAGTAATACCATGCTCTCAGGATTTTATAAGTTGTAGCCCTCCAGGCGTGGTGTCCTCCACACACTCCTTCATGAAATTGGCTTATGACATTTTCCGTTTATGATTCAACTAGACAGACCAAGAGGAAGCCAAGCAGGTCCTTCCAATACAATTGTCCTTCAGATATACAATACTTGACTACATGCAACTTCAACGTTCTGGCTTTGGATGAAGGTAAGTCGGTTGGGCACTTCAAGGTTAATAAGTAGGACACTATGTCTTTGTACCAGTTTGATGAAGCGAATTTTTATTCAATTCTTATTTCAGCTATTTGTTCATCAAGTTCATTCATTTCCACATACTCCTCTTCTCCCTGTGAGCTATTTATTTTGAGAGCTCTGAAATTGGATTCAGCTAATAGTTTAGCCAAACCTTGCCCCTTTACTAGCTTTGTTGGTTTTATATCCAAGTCAAATTCTTGAATTTTGGCAAGCCATCGTCCTCATTTACCATCACTATCTGACTGAACCAAAATATCTTTCACAGAGCTAGTGGGTACGTAAGAAATTACCTTAGAATGAAACACATATGTTCTGAAAGCCTTTAGCACCTTCACCATAGCGTATGCTTATTTTTCCATTATATTATATTTGATTTCGGCGTCTCAAAGACTTTTGCTAAATAAGCCTATCGGTTGCTTGAAACCTTCTTCATTCTTCTAGAGGAGTACCGCGGCAAGTGTCTGTTCGGAGGTGAATGAGAAAATTAGGAAATATTTTAGGTAATCAGGGCTTGCTAGTACAGGTGCCTCGCTTATTACCTTCTTGATATGTGCAAAAGATGCTTTGGCTTCTTTTGTCCATCTTACTTCGATGTTTTTCTTCAGCATATCTGTGATCAATCTCATAATTTCAGCAAAATTTGGGATAAACCTCCTCAAAACAATTATTTTTCCTAAAAATGATTGAATCTCTTTTACATTCCTAGGAATATTTATTGTGTCTATAGCTTCAACTCTCTTAGGGTCTATTCTAATTCCGTCTCGAGACACAATATGGCCCAAGAGTTTACCTTATTGCATAGCAAAGTGAGATTTTTTGGGATTTAGGGACAAACCAAACTTGCTGCATTTCTCAAATGTATGCTTGAGATGTATCAGATGATCTTTGTTAGATTTAGAAAAAATGGTTAGATCATCTAGATAGATAGCTATAAATTTGTCCCTTTCTCCAATGAAGGCAATGTCCATAGCACGCTGGAAGGTGGCACCTGCATTCATTAAACCAAAAGGCATCTTATCATACATGAATGTACCCCAAGGGGTAGTGAAAGCTGTTTTTTCTTTATCATGTTCGCTAACGGCAATTTGATTGTATCCCGAAAACCCGTCAATCATCGACATCCTATTTGCCCCTACTACTTTTTCTAAGACGTGATCCATTTTTGGGTAGGGGGTAGTTATCTTTGAGAGAGGACTTATTTAGATTTCTGAAATCAACAAACAGTCTAATTTCCCCGTTTTTCTTCCTAACCGGGACCAGGTTTGCTACCCAATCTGAATATCTCAGAGGTACAATTATCTTTGCATCCAGGAGTTTTTTAACTTCCTTCTAAATTACAGGCAATAAAATGGGATTGATTTGTCTGAGATTTTGTCTAAAAGGTTTGACTCCAAGCTTTAGGGGTATCTTATGCTCGATCACAGAGGTGTCATAGGTTCTCAGCTCTTCATATGACCATGCGAAAATGTCTTTGTACTTTCTAAGCAACTCCGCATATTTATTTTTGGTTTTTGTAGACAGATACTTGGATAGTTTCACCATCCAAGGGTTTTCTTCAGTACCTATGTCACAGTCCTCAACCTCTTCGGGTTGGGGTTGTAAGGTGGATTTTGAAGGAATATCATCTTGATTGAATAATATTTCCAAGGGAATTAGACCCTTTGGAATCTGGTTATTCTTAAGAACGAGCATTCGGTGATTTTCAATTTTATCATGAAACTCCTTAGAATCCTCCCCCTTCTGCATGATCCAAATGGGATCATTTTGATTTTCTTGATCAGCATGCGTTTCGGCAAATTCATCTATTGATTCTAAAAATTTGCGTAGATGTACATCGTCTTCAAAGACTTGCCATTGTTGTATGTTATTCGGTATGGAAGGTCGATGCCTCATTTGTATGTGATACTTTAATTTAAACGCAGTGAGAGGTGTGAAAGTTGAGGCTGCTTTGGTTAATGCATCAGCCTGTTGGTTTTCAACCCTTGGAACGAAATGAACATTCACAGAGGAGAAGAAATTCTCGATCAGATCCCAGGTGCAATTCCTGTAGGACCTCATCCTAGGATGTTTGGCCTAGTACTGTCAGTTTACCTGTCTTATGATTAACTCGGCATCACCAAAGACTTCGAGGTTTTTAATTTTCATCCTCCTAGCGGCTTCTAACCCTAACACTAGGGCTTCATACTCACATACATTGTTTGTGCAGTCTACATTCCATTGTAGCCTATAGGAAAAGGGAATTACAAATTGATCATCAGGAGCCACAAGGAGTACCCCTACTCCTGCTCCAAGGTGAGATGAAGCGTCGTCAAAATACATCTTCCATACACCAGTGCTATATACATTTTCTTTAATTTTTACTTTTTTTGTTTTTTCTTCTATACAACTTTTGTCTATGCCTACCTCAAAATCATCGTCAATGGACAAGACAATATTTCCTAAATCTTGGTCGGCGATATATACAGGGTAGTTATTTGGGTTATGTGGATCACCTACCGTGAAGGCCAACCTAGTTTCTCTGTAAAGACGTGTGTATTTTCCTCCAAAAACTGGTATCGTAGCATATGTCATGTCGAGCTGGAGAGATCCTCCAAGATTGGCACCCCATGACCTAGATAACAGCATACCATACTTCAGAGGGATGTCGGCAACCACTACATCCATAAGAATGCGTTTTGAGGGTATGTGTGCCATATTGACTACCAGGTCTTTAATCATACCTATGCATTTGACCTTTCTTAAATCAAATGAATATAAGTCACCATAGGGCCTTGTGATTTCGAGACCGAGTTTCTCCATAATGGCATTTGGCATCACATTGTGGGATGCTCTAAAATCTAGCATACAGTTATGGAGTAGGTGGTCAAAAAAGGTTAATGTGATATAAAAGGGGGCCACGGTGTCTCTCGCACCTTCGAAATGTGGAGCAAAGACTATGTTTGGCTTGTCATCTTCTAAGTTGATGACATCAGCCTGGCTTTCGTCTTCAGAAAAGCTAATCATCTTGGCAATTTGTTTTCTGTATATGGGATTTTTAGCTAGTTCAACAAGGGGAATAGGAATTTTGATTTTATTTATTTCATTTTCTAGATTAAAATTTATTGGGGTTTTGTCGCTCTCTATGTTGGGAGCTTCAATTCCTTTCTTTTCAGCTTTCCTTTATGGTGCGGACTTGTTTTCATTTATAGGAGTATGTGTCTTCATAGAAAGTGTTCCTACTGGCTTCGATTGGACAAGTTGCGTGTCAGCAGTGTGAATTTTTGCAATCTGTTTGTCAGCAACTTTTGGAGTTGCCTCATCAGTTTCGCCCCTTGGTAGGATCTTTTTTGTTGGAACAATAGGGAGACTTTTGTTCCTAGGTATTAAATTGTATTTCTCATGTAGTTCTGCTATAATATCATCTGTGATACCCTGATAGGCTGAATATTTAGACGTACTGTTTCTAACATCATCTTCTGTCCTAACTTCTTTATTTAAGGATTTTTTGTAATCTTGTCTTGATAAATAAGGTGATTTATTATCATTGCCAAGATTATTAATATCCTCATCAAAATTTTCAAAATCTTCAAAATCTTCCTCTCCAATGAAGTTTTCACTTTTAAAGGGGATTGGGATTTTTTGATCCTCATTTTTAATTGTTTTCAGAGGGGTTTGAGGATCAGGATTTCTTCTAAAATCCTTCCTAGGAAAATTATCCGTTTTTGATTTCTCTAGTTCCATTTTTGAAATCTTATTTGAAATTTATCTAATTACCCTAGCCATCTCATCTATTTTATCTCCTGAGGATTTTCCTGACCCTGAGGGTCCACCTTGCTCTTTGAATTTCCTATTCTCTTTGTTCCCGGTTTCTATTTTTTCTTTTAACTTCCCTGATGCCATCATGTTTGATTCAATTTCTAGAGAATCATCTTTCATTTTCATGAGATCTACTGATCTCCTTTCTCTCAATAAAAGAGCGAAATTAGGATCAAAATCTCCAGCGAAAGTCACCTTTGCAGTGGGTTGAGAAGGTTTAACCTCAACCGGGATTTTATTATACAACTTGTTAAACCTTTGTGTGAACTCAAGAACTGACTCAGAGTTTTTATTTCTAAGGGATCCAAATTCATTTAGGTAATAGAGGTGATCTCTCCTCTCACCCCATTGTCTAATAAAGGCATTTTCAAGCTCTTCGTAGGATCTTAGAGATCCGGCTGCTAAGGTTCGGAACCAGGCGGAACCAGGTTCTTATTTGTCCCTCGAAGGTCTGAACGAGGAGTCTAGAATAGACATCCTCATGTTTGATTTCGAGGATGTCAGCAAATTGGTCAAAGAAATTTATGTGTTCTTGAGCGGTCAAATCTCCTTCACCTGTAAATTTGGGAAGGCTTTTCATATAATTTTCAGGAAGGTCATGTAATGGAACTGGGAGGACCAGGGGGGCATATATAGCATCTACTTTAGAAAATATTCTAGGAAGCGGTACTTGGCCACCTACCTATCCTCCTGGGGCACCACCCCTAGCTCCAGCACCTCCAGGTGCAGCCATTAAAGGATTTGAAGATGAAACTCGGAAAGTGAGAGGAGAAGGTTCATGGAAATCTAGGGAAAAAACCTCAGGGAAAGAGAATGTATTGTACGAGAGGGGAAGTGAGGCTGATCTCTCAAGTGACTCTGTAAGTTTCAACTACGTAAAATCAGGCTGACAAAAAGTATGTATAGGTGGAAAGATTTGTCTAAGGGATTTTTGGGATTTTAAAATCTTTTTCGGATCAGAGACTGGCGAGATCTGCTTGTCGTCCGGGTTCTTTCTGGTGTCCTTTCGACTAATAGCCAGTTTACTTATCGTGGAGTCCCCAAGTGAAAAATAAAGGTAGCCTTAAAAGGTTTTTTATCTTTGTTCACTATCAAAGAAAGAAAATGTCAATGTCGTTCTTCCCAGGGAAAAGCTTCGTTTCATCGTCCCCGACAATGGTGCCAAAAAGATGTTGTTCCTGAGTTTATACTTTAAGGCTCTAAAGTATACTGTCAAGGCATCCAAAATAAAGAGTTAAGGAAAAATAATCAATTAGAAAGGGTAAATCAGAGTTGGTTTCTCAACTGTCTCTGTTTGGCTTCCCATTGTTCTTGGATGCTAATTTCTCTCTTAATAACTGCCCATGAACGTTCTAATTCAACTTGGGTGGTTGTTGTTTGCAAGATGGTGTTAAATAGATTCAAAGTAATGCTAGTTTGATCCTGTAGACCGGGTTCTATGTTAGGTTGTCTATTACTTGGGACAGTCATGAGGATTAAGAATTTTATTAGGTTATGAAAATATTAGGAATTTTGCTTCTTTAATTTTGTGGAATGAAAAGTGAAGGAACTTTAGAACTCAAAATAATAATATAATAACAGTAAAGGTCATTTCCTATACTTGAAGTAATTTAAGGATATTAAAATAAAACGAACTAAGAAACAATGTAAGAGGATATGAGGCTTTAATCTTGAAAGAATGTCACGTCATAACAGAAGAAAGAAAGAAGGATAAAATTTCTAATGAATTTTAAGACATAATCGTCTGACAGATCTACAGGTCTTGAGGATGCTGATAACAGTCACAGAGGAAAAACTGTAAATAATCTGACAGTCAAATACATTCAAATTATAATAGAATTTTGTATTAAACTATGATTGATCATCCATTAGAAAGGCATAGAGCAAAAAATGTTGAAAGACATTGAAAATAGAGTGAAAGGATACATAGCTTCAAGGGGATAGGATTCAGAATCTTTTATGCATCACTTATATTGTTTCAAGTCGGTGAAAATTAATACAATCGGATCCCCTCAATGAGGCTGAGACATTCAAGAAAAGAAAGGGGTCCCCCACAAAACCTTCATCTTGGAATAAGTCAAAAGATAGTAAGCCCAAGTTGCAGACAGTGCTCATGGTGGATGAAATCGACCTCATCATTGTTGTTGTATCAAATACCTCAAAATATATTTTACAGCACAACGACGCAAAACATGAAACCATGTATGATAGGATTGAAGAAGAGATGAAAGGGGTACAATAAGCTCTCTACTCCAGTCGTGCAGTTTCTATTTCGCCACCACCATCAAAAGGAGAAGAGTTGGGAGATGAGCCTACCCAACTACGCAGAATAGAAGATGCGATAGAAGCTCACCTTCATCGTGTCCAGGAGGAAAAAGAACAGGCTACAGAGGCATTGAAGCCACCCGATGTTGTATGGTTGTGGGTGTGGTGTTATCGACACTCCCAACTGTTTTATGACCTCTGCTAAGATGAGGTTCTTCTAGCTTCCACTATCAACAATAAAATGAAGCAAGGTCCCCTTCACCCACATCTGTGAATGAAAATGATGCTCCCCCTCCTCAAGATCTGTTGGTTCTTCTAGTTGAATTTTTGCGGTCATGAAAATAGCAGTGGGGTCTGCGTCGATGATCTATCTTTTCCAGTATTTTCATAATCAGATTTTGAATCAAGGTTTGGATCCTTGTATTTCATCTCAACCACCAATAATTATTTTGAGCGACATTCATAGATGTTGTGCCAGGGGCTTTTGTGGAAATCACACCATTTTCCGGTGTCCTTCTTTGTCTTCCCGTGACCGCTCTTTTCCTATGTCTTGGACTGGTTTTCAGGAGACTGTTTGTTAGGGTCATCTTTATCATACTTTGGTTGCTATGGATTTGCAGAACCAAACTCCCATTTGTTCTGGTGCTTAAATTTCTCCTCGATTTTAACAACATATCGATAAGCAGCACCGAGTGATGAGATGTCCAGAAAATCCATTTCAGTTTGGATGTATCTGTGTAGAGCCCCACGGTATTTCATAACCAAATGACGTTCAGAGTCTTTGATACCCATCATGGTGCACAAGGTATGGAAGGTATTGGTGAACTCTGGAACTACTTGCCCCTCTCTTACCATAGTGTGTTCCATCCCATGTATTGGTCCTCATAGTTTTCAACAAGGTAATATTGTTCCTTTACCGCATCCACAAAAAAATCCCAAATGAGCTCAGTTCCATATATTCTAGAATCCTCTGTGGAAATTTTCTCCCACTAATTTTCACATCAATGTTTGACATGGGGGAGAGATTTAAGGAGTGTGAAGATGATCTTTTCCCTGTTGAAAAAATTATGAACAGAGAAATAAACTTCTAACAGATTTAACCATTTGTCTAGGGCATCCGCATCTATCTGACCTTCAAATATAGGAATATAAAAATTAACCTGTACCTTGAAAGGAGAGGTGCTTCCAAAGTGGTTGTTTGATGAAGATGCACCTACTGCTATCGGCAGGTGTTGAAGGATGTGGGAAAATTTTTCCATCATTTCGTCCCTCTATCGCGTGAGAGCTTGCTCAAGCAACAGATTGATAGAATCATCTGCTCCGTCATTTTTCTTTTCTTCTGCCATGGAGGGTTTCTTGGGAGTGGGAGAGAGATTGTCTTCAAGAGAGACAAGATCGAGACCCAAATTTCTATACTCGGACTTCATCAGGGACATGCACTGAAAAATGATCAAGAGCAACCTTATCTGATACCATTGATCCAGATTATTTTCTACACAAAATGAGAGCAGAGATATAATAAAGAAATATACAGAGATATCTCAGATATCCAACAATATAACATAAATGTATCAGATATGCAACCATAAACACAGAGATACAGTAATACAATTTCTATTAATGAGCAAAAATGTACAAATACTATAAAAATACAGAGTGAAAGACTCACTAGAAAGGTGGCAGCTTATCTCTGAGAAGAGATGTGATGGATACTCACATTCATAAGAAGATGATTACAATGAGGCTCTAAATGAATTTTTACAATAAATAGGAATGTAAAAAACCCTAGACATCCAAAAAACTAACCCTAGGAGATGAAGCGCCAAAATTTATGTGGGCCACGTTTGGGTAAGTCAGTACATAAACTCCCTGGGGTCGTAACTTTTGCATACGATCTCTGTTTTAGGCGCATGATAGCCCGTTGGAAAGGTATCATTGAGGAGATTCATTTTGGGGGCTCAATTATGCCTTTGAATATCATTGAGAATCTCAATACCGAAAAACCTTCATTTAGGCCCTCAAAATGGCCCCGAAAGTTAAAACTACTAAAAATAGTAAATTTCCAAAACTTTGAGAAAATTGTTTTGAGCGAGTTGGAAAAGGTGGGTGGCCACTGATATCCACCTAGATCAATCCTCCCTCATTAGGAAGAAATGGTATCCATTGTGTTGAGTTCTCAGGGGAGAGGGGAAAGCGATTGTTGAATCTAAATCTTGGTGGGTTGCTTCCCTTGCTAGAGACATCATGTTTCTTGGTTTGTGGAAGGTTGTTGTTGGCACAGGGGCAGACCCAGGGTTAAACGCTCAACAATGCACCAAGAAAACCCTAAATACTATTCCTTTCGGCAACACATGCGAAGCACATGAAGTCTCACCTGAGGTAGAGGCAAGGGTGGTTGTAGGACTCAAGTGTCTGCAACCTAGCTGGGACATAGATCTGTGATTACAATACTCTAACAAAGCACTTAGCAGTTACCATTCGTTAGTATTTAACCAGTATTTACTTCGCAGATAAAACCCTAATTACAGAGCAGTGCAATATTCAATCAGATCTAACACATCTAAGCACTTAGCATATGGAAATAGATCAGATCTAGCATTCATTCACGTCACTAAGCACTAAGATATCATATCATATTCATCTAGAGATACGTTACTGCACTAAGAATAAATCACATGAACAATAAAACAACCATAATGCAAAAATCAACCATAACACAGGATATACGTGGTTCACCCCAGTGTGGGGCTACATCCACCAACTCTTCTTCTCTTTATTGTCTTCTGCCAATCTTATACAAGCAGGGAGCCTCAAAACCCACTCCGCATAGGACAAGAGATCTGCACGCACCTCGCCATATCCTCCTTCCCCGAGCTAGGTTACAACACAAAGCCTTCTTATAGTCTGTGCACAAAGCACTACATATGGCCTACACTTATCTTCGCAAGTGTCAACATACAATAAGAACAAAGCCTATTGCAAGACTTGCACTTAGCATCTTCGGCCTCTTGTTACATTGGCTAGATGTCTATTTATATATTACAAAAAGGGCCTAAACATGGCTAAACCCATGGGCTGAAATTGACATACCCGTTACATAATACCAAAACCCAAAAATGCCCTAAAAAGGGGTCGAGATCCCGCGATCTCCGCTTTGACTTGCACTCTGCCTTCGACCAGCCTGTCGAAGTCCCAAAATAGACCAAGGATCATCAAAACTTGGTCAAGGGCCAACAACTGTCACAAACCTATTGAGGCTAAGTCTATTCAACAAGTCGAGCTACATGAGAGGACTGTGTGCAGAAGGAATCTTTGTGCGTTGTTGCAACCTTGTCGACTTGCTTTTGTTGGATAGAAGGTGCTTGGGGCGAGGATGTAGTGTCCTTTTGTTCACCTTTTGAATAGATTGTGAAGACATTGAATTTTGCAGTATGAGATACTACCTTGCGAAACTATTTAGGTGGAACAATAGTATGAACTACCTCTGGTATTCTGTAGAGATGACCCCCCAGAAAAAAAAATGACACCGCGGGGTCAAGACTCATAAACAACATGGCAGTTCCACTTATATGGCTTGCCCAAGAGAACATCACAGACATCTAGTGGGGAAACATCACATAATACCTCATCCTTGAAGGGTTGGATGTCGTATGACAATCGACACTTATGGATGACACAAATATCTCATCCCTGGTGAAGCCACCTAATGTTCTATGGATGTGGGTATGGTGTTGTCGACAATATCAATTGTTTTACGACCTCTGCTGAGATGAGGTTCTTGTGGCTTTCGCTATCGACAATAAAATGCAGCGAGGTCCCCTTCACCCACATCTGTGAATGAAAAATGTGCTCCCCCTCTTCAGGATATGTTGGTTCTTCTGGTTGAATTGTTGCAGTCACGACAATAGTAGTGGGTTCTACGTCAATGATCTGTCTTTTCCAGTATTTTCAAAATCAGATTCTGAATCAGGGTTCATATCCTTGTTTTTTATCTCAGCCACCAATGACTGTTTTGAGTGACATCCATCGGTCTTGTGCCAGGGGATTTTGTGGAAATCGCACCATTTTCTAGTGTCCTTCTTTGTCTTCCTGTGACCCTTCTTTTC
>SNQJ01S0017680.1:94507-106848 GCA_010110895.2 Picea sitchensis | reverse complement strand
CGTTTAATGGTGGAACAGTTCTCCAGATCTTGCAATCTGCCCAATTTATCGATGGGCTTTATGTTTTCTTAGGAAGGCTCTTCCTTCAGATGAGACTATCTCTTTTTGTATTTTCTCTTGGATGAGACCGATATGAGATGTAAGTTGGTATAAACCAACTTGGAAACAAAACATGATTAAGTTCTAACTACTGGGGAAGAGGCTGAGGTTGGGATAAACCACTGCTCAAACATGCAGACGATAATTCTATGCCACAAGCCTAGTACTAATACATTAACCATGTGAGCATCCAATTACTATCTGAGAAACTAATTATGAGAAATAAAACACATATGCGATAAGATAATGGCAAGCAAAATAATTCACCTACACTAATCGTCCATCACATGATAACACAACGATTCATCTTCATCATTAAAGTAAAGAACATCAATATATCGCACCATATAACTTGACAATAGATTAAATATCTCTTACTCATTACAACATCATTCATGAAACAAGATAGGAAATACTTATTCTCCACGTCCAATCACACATGCATTTGATGAAAATAACTTCTCTCTAGTCCAGAAGGACTTCTCAATTCAAAGCAGCTTCAAAATAATTCTTAACAACCAAAAAGAAAGAGTTCTTGCAACAACCATTGAACCTTAACTAATTGGTCGATGTTATTATTTATAATATAAAATTCAACTGAAAACAATGGCTAAGTGTAGTTTAAACAAAACAAAATTCACCACGTGGCATCATCCTCTAATAGTTTCTTTAACAATCAACTTAATATATCACTTTCCATTGTCGTCATTAATCAAGCACCTTTGTGTGTCAGTGTGATCGATAAGTCATTTCATGATTTCTACACGGGGAATACCCGAGTCCTACTCGCCACCATGTGAAAATACGCCTTTCAGACATTTGGGAGGACGTCATCGTCGAGTCTTCTCGTATCAGGATCACTGTGTCGGGTATATTCAGGGAATTCCTCTCGCTTGATTTTCTTGAAAATTTCTTCCTAGTGCAGGAATATTGTCTTGGTCCCAATGTTCTCCTTTGTGTCTCCAAAGGCTGGAGGCTGAACGAAATCCTTCTTGGTGGTTGTTTTGATGACGGGCACCGACTTTGGAGAAAATTCCAATTGTCTAGCAATCGCTGGGAAGGAACCCCCTCCCACCTCTCGTTCTTGTAGCTTTGGTGCTCTTGGATATTTCTTGGTGGTAGGTTTCTTCAGAGGCATTGTTCCTGTAACGCTTGCTAAAATTGTTGTTTAATACTCACTGAACCTTGGAAGCTTGCCCCAGATTGCTCGTCTAGATCCTATGGATGCTTCAAACTTCTTTGCACACAAAATAAGCTTGTTTAAAATGACCCAAAAGTATATAACGGGAGAGATTCTACTAGTCGTGTCAACCAAATAATTACAAGTAATGGGTGAAATTCAAAACAACCTACAACCGAATATCTGAAAATAAATTCTATATGGGTTGACGACAGGAGCACGGAAGGATATGCATTGTATTGACATGATTAAATGGTCCTTTTGATCTTGTACACGAATTAGAAACTAATGCGAGATCCTCGAATTAATTAACCCTTTAAATGCGTTGTATCTAGCGTATGTCAGAGCTAAAACGTCCCATTGTGTTGCATTCCTTAGTGGACAGATCGAGAATCAGGAGTCTTTTGTGTAAGTTTATGTTGATATCTTTTTACAAAAGCCTCCGACGTCGATTGATGCTAACATGGCATCACTGCCTCGGGACACATAGTAATGAAGACATGGAACTCGGCTCTGAGCTGCATTTAACATTGGAACTGGCGATGCCAAACGAGTATCGGGGATCGGCCTTTGGAAATAAAACCAATGCATAGTTTCTTTGTGGGTTATCGTCCTCGAAATCTCCTGACACCAAAAAAATTTCTGAAGTCGGCGATCAATGGTATTATTTCACTCTTCATAAGCGCTTTCTCTTCTAACCTTTTGTTGATGCCGAAGGAGTCGATCATTGATGATGTCCTTGGTGAACCTCGTCGTAAAAGAAAACTTCTTCTTGCCGACGTTGATGAGGATTGGCACTCGACTACCTTGGTTCGCTTGAATGATTTCCTCTTATGCTTAATCCTTTCTGATGCCGAATTTCTTAATCACATCCGGGAAAGTTTTGGATGTCGAATCTTTAGTCTTTTAAGTTATAGATTTTCACATGTTCAAGAAAACTTTAAAAACTTAAAATGAAAAACAAAATGATAAGAAAAGGCAAATTTTTTTATGCTGAGGTCAAATTTAAATAGTGCAAAAGATCAAGTGGTACCCAAAAAGTAAAATTTGGCACAAGCTTTTTAGGGTGTGTTGAGTGCTCAACAAATGATGACTTACTGGGAAAAAGCAGAATCTTTTTTCCTTCCTCTGGGCTTGGCTGATGCAAAAGAGATCTCAGGTTAATCTTTATCCCTCCTTCATTTCCTGTAATCCTGACTCATTCCCCTTTTACAAAAATTCTAGCAAAGCATTCATGAACATGGAGCCTTTAGTTACCTTCACCCACTTGATTCGGTGTTTCTCTACCACCAGTGAGCATCCATAGCCCCAAAAAAGATATTTTCATACCCTCTCCTCCTATTTACTCTCATGATAATGTCAATTTTATCTGGGCATAATGTCCTAAGCAAGTGGGAGAGGATGATGTCTGTTTATTTTGCAAAGTGAGGTGGTTAAGTTGGATCCTTTGCTAGATTTCTCTTCAGGGTTCATGTAGTCCTTTCCAACTTTCCTTCTTTCCCTTAAGGTCTTACCAAAACACTAAGTATACCTTTCTGACATTTCTCCGAAGTTGTTCATTTGTGCAGGTTAGATAGAGGGCTCCACAAAGCAACCACAATTCCCTTAATGCTTCTTGTGTTTGTAGGTGAGCAACGAGTTAGGAACAGAGTCGACTATGTCATGTGATTTAAGGTCAAAAATTGTCTCCCTGAACACAACCTTTGAAAACACGAAAGTCCATAAAGCAAGAGAGAACAACAAAAATGTATTTCGCAATCATGAAATATTCATACAAAATATAAACAATTTTTTTTTTTAATAGATAATGATTGGAAATATTGTTTTAAGGCTTCTCCATCTACTGGGATGGCATCAAGTTACCCCCTCAGATTCTGAAATCGGTAAGTGCATGCCCCAATATTATCAACTACCTGGAAAGGTCCAAGCCACATATTTTGAAACTTAGAATGCTTCCCTTTGGGTTCGTTTTCTCTGTCCCATTTTAGGACTAAGTCTCCTACTTCAAAACTCTTCTCTTTAGCCTTGTGCTTGTCGAACCATATTTTAACTATCTACTGATGGGATATGAATTTTGACTTAGCCTTTTCCCTTTCTTCTTCTAACATGAGCAGAATGTCAATTCTTTGTTGCATGATCGATGAAGGTTGTACTCTAGAATCTTGGGCCAGTTGAAGAGATGGGAGGTAAATTCCATTTGGGAGAATAACCTCTTGTAGGTATACCATAAATTATGGGGAATTCCCTATATCTTCTTTGGGTGTGACCCTATTGGCCCATAAGGCGTTATGAAGTAGATTATGCCAATTTCTCTAGTTGTCTGCAACCATCTTTTTTAATATCCTCACTAGGTTCTTATTAGTTGATTCTACCACCCCATTTCCCTGTGGATAATAATTTGTAGAGTACCTAATTATGATTCCTTTGTCCAAAACAAACTCTTTCAATCAGGTGGAAGAAAAATAAGCCGCATTATCAAAAACCGGGACAGAAGGGACACCAAACCTTGTAATTATTTGTTGCTCTATGAATTGGATCACCACTTTCTAGTTTACATGAGTCAGAGGGATGGCCTCTGCCCATTTTGTGAAGTAATCAGTGGCAGTCAGGATGTACTTGTGTTGTTTTGAAGAGTTTGGTGTAATTTATCCTATGATATCTAACCTCCATTTCTTGAAATACCTAGAGACAGTCACAGGTTGGAGTGGGACTGCTTCTCTCTTTTCTCTCGTGACGCTCATTTGACAAACTTTATAGTTTCTAGCGTATGTGTGAGCATATTTGGACAAAGTGAAATAATAAATAGTCCTCAATATCTTATGAGCAGTAATGTCTCCTGCGAAATGTCCCCCTGTAGGACCATCATGGATATCCTTCAGAATTTATCTGCATCTCCACGTTTGAGGCATCTCAAAAGTACCCCATCATAATTAACCCAGAAGAGTACCGAATTTATGAGCGATATTGTGCATATTTTAACCTAAGAGCTCTCCTTTCCCTAGGGTTGAGATTTTCTGGACATGTCCCATGGTGTAGGAGATAAGTCAAATTATTATACCAAGACTCTGGCTCTGGGGAAATGTATGAAGCTTCACCACACCATAATTCCATTTCATTCTCCCATCCATGATCTTCATTTACTTAGTCCTGGGCTTCAGCTGCAATTTTGCACAACCCTTTCCCTTTTACTAGTTTGGAAGGTTTTATATCTAGATCAAATTCTTGAACTATTGCCATTCAATTCCCTCTTCTTTCCCCCATCTCTTGTTGAGTGAATAGGGATCGAGCTGCAGGGTGAGGCACAATTACTTTGGTGTGGTTCTTAAGGATGTAAGACCTGAAGTGTTTCACTACTTTATAAACTACATAAGCATGTTTATCTATCATAGGATAATTTATTTCAGCTCCTTGGAGGTTTGTACTCATGAACAACACTGGGGCCTCATTGTTGTCATCATCCTTCTGAGTTAATACCACAGCTAACGATTGGTTGGAGGCGAAAGTATAGAAGAATAAATATCTATTGAAATCAGGACTTTGTAACATGGGGGCTTGAGATATAGAAGTTTTGATATTGCTGAAAGCATCCTTTCATTCATCATCCCACTTAAAATCGACGTCTTTGTGAATCATCTTTTGTAAGGTTTTGATAGTTTCCATGAAATCGGGAGTGAATTTCCTCACAAAATTGATTTGTCCAAAAAAGGACTGCATAACATTCTTATTATGAGGCAACGAGAGCTGAGCTGTGGCCTTAATACTTTCTAGGTCTATGTGAATGACTGGTTGGGATATAATGTGACCTAATAGCTTACCTTCCTCGACACCAAGATAGTTTTCTTAGGATTTAAGGATATACCGTATTTCCTACACCTTTTGAAAATCTGAGTTAAGTGTTGGATGTGCTCTTTTTTGTTCTTTGAATAAACAGTTATGTCATCTAGATACACTACCACACATATGTTGATTAGTCCTGGAAATGCTATGTCCATGGCCCTTTGGAAATTCTCCCCTGCATTGATTAACCCAAAAGGCATGCGCTTATAAGCAAAGGTTCCCCACTTGGTTCGGAAGGTAGTTTTCAAATGATCTTCCTCTGCAACCAAAACTTGGTTATAACTTAAGAAACCATCTAGTAGAGAGAAAATATCTAAGCCAGACATGGTCTGCAGGAGTTTCTCCATTGGTGGGATTGGGTAATTGTCATTTTTTGAAGCTCTGTTGAGATTTCTAAAATCTACGCATAAGAGGATCTCTCCCGATTTTTTCCTCACTGGAACCAGATTTGCTACCCACACAGAATGCCTAACCTGGAAGATGATTTTGGCATCTAAAAGTTTCTTCAATTCCTAATACATGAGAGGTTCCAAGGATGGGTGATACTTTTGAAGCTTCTATTGGAAGGGTTTCACTTCGAGTTTTAACAGGATAGTGTGTTGAATGATGCGGGTGTCATTGGTTTTCAAATCTCAATAGAACCATGCAAAGACATCTTGATATTGTCTGAACAGTTTGAGATAAGACTTCTTATCCTCCTTAGATATAGTCTTACAAAGGTTTACATTCTTTGGGTTTTCTGGGGTTCTGAGATTTATAGCCTCATGCAGGTGACAAGAGCTACCGTCTTTGCATTTTTAGGCCCTTTAAATCGCTCTTCCAAATCGAAAAGATTTTCCAAATTGGTTATCCCTTTCAGGATTGTGTGAGACTTTGATCTGTCAATGGGTTGACCCGTCCGAGGATCGGTTCCTATTGATTTCTCTTGGAATACTTCATCGTCAATAGCCAAATACTTGAAGTTGTCTTGGTTGGCCAGGAAGTTTATGATCTGTTCATCTCCTTCAAAGACATTCCAATTAGAAATGTTGTTAGGCATTGACGGTTTGTAGAGTAGTTCCATGGTGAATCGAGAGGCTTAATAATCCTCTCGAGATGATAGCCTTGAAACAGTTGTGGCTAGGGAATCAGCAAGAATATTCTTTTCTATGGGAATTGTGGTGACAATGAAAGATTCAAAATGATCTATTAACCTATGCAATTCTCGTTGATAACTATTTAGGCGTGGTGAATTGAAATGTATAGTATTCCTTACTTGTTTAACGATAATTTTAGAGTCCTCGAAAACCTTCAATTATTTGACATTTAAGTCGATGGATTTATTTAACCCTTGTAATAACGCTTCATACTCTATGATGTTGTTGGTGCACTCAAATTCCAGCCTACATGATAGGAAATGATGTTTACATTTAGGATCGATGAGGATTCACCCTGCCCCTAACCCTTCTTATGATTTGGATCCATCAAAGTATATGGTCCAAATTTTTGAACATAGGTTATCCAATTCTTCTCCCTTATTACCTTCTTTCTCCCTTATCCTTTCAAGCATAGGTTCTTGATAGAGGAGGGTTTCCTCTATCGGTATCGACGATTTATCTTGAAACATCATTTCAGAGTTTTGATTAAGAGGGACATCGGATAAAAGAGGGGAAAGGTTACCGAAGTAGGAGTCACAGGAATAATTTCCCAGCATAGGGAAATTTGTTGATGAGGGCTCATTAAAGGTCTCTAGGTCAGTGACAATATGTTTCAAATACCTTTCCCTGTCAATTCTGATCATATTTTTGTGCCCCTTTAGTGGTAGCCAAAGGTGAGCCTAGTCTGTACTAAAATATCCATTCAATTTTTTAGACCAGTCTCGACTCAATAATAGTCCATAAGCTTCTGGGATATCTACCACAATGATGTCAATCACCTACACAAACTTGGGATGAGTCATTATTCTAATCATTACATCTTTGAGTTCTCCCATGACTTTGACTTGAATTTTGTCTAGTTGTATTACATGTTTGTCACTCTTGAGAGGGACAACATTTATCTTTCTACAGACATACAAAGGCATAACGTTGGAAGATGCTCCTGAATCTACCAAACAATTGTGGAGGTTTCTGTTAAAAACTTCAAACGTTAGAAGGAAGGGTGGGACAAAAGGTTTTCCCTTATTCTGTTCCAAGAAGGTGTTTACCATTGGCTTAATCACCAGATATGTGGGATATAGGTTTCTCTCCTGACCATTGATAGTCATAGGGTTTTCTACTGAGTTCAAAGCTTGTAGCAAAAAGTCCTTCTTCTGAGGAATCCTGCATATGTCCATGACTGATATATTCACCCTTAACTTTTTCAAATCTTCAACTATGTTGTGATCCAGATTGGGAGATTCTCAGGTATGGATGCTTATAGGGTTTTTATTGGGAGAAGAAGTTTATTTAGGGTGATCAGGAGTTGTCTTACCTCTCGACATCTGGGTGGTAGCGATATCTTTCGAGACAGGTGGACCTTTACTTCGCATTTACACAACCGAGACTTCTATGGGTGGTTCTCGAGACTCAAATAGGTCGTCGGAAGGCATTATTAGGTTGGGATCCCATATCATCATGGCTATATCTTCCGGTGGATCAATCTCTTCCTGATCGACAACATTCATAACTAAACTGGTTGGTTGTTTGGTCAAGGAGACTTCGTCTAGAAACTGATTGGCCATCAATTTCATGGCATGCACCCATTGAGGGCAGTATCTCTTGCAGTGATTTTCGTGGTGATAAGTACAAAAAGAATCAGATGCCACGTTTCCTAGATCGATATTTAAGTTAGCTGGGGGAGGTGCAAGTGCTTTGAACGACGGATTTCTTTTAAAGAAAGGTTTATAGGGCCTTTGGCCTTGGTTTCCTTCCCTTGCATTTCTTTTCATGTCTATGATATCGTTTGATAATTTCTTGACCATGCATTGTAGGTCTTCTATGTCTCCATTACCCTTGTCAGGAGTCCGTTTCGCTTGTTTCCCAGTGGTCTAGTCAAAAGGAGTCCTCTTATGGGAGGAGGTTGAACTTCTTTCTTAACTAAAGAAACATGGCCTTCTTTACACCCTTTCATCTAGAATTATATTGTTTTGGATTCTTCAAAATTATCAGCTAAGGTCCATTTGGAAGCCTTGTTCATAAACATGGAAATAGAGGCTGGGAGCGCATTAACATATACTTCGATTTGCAACTCCTAAGTAGGTTTAACTTTAGGCTGGAATTTGTTCAAGATAGTTGTGAATCTTTGATTGAAATCTTAAAATTTTTCTTTCGAACTCATGGTGGCAGCGAATAATTCAGCCATCAAAGCTCCTGTAGTGGTTTCTTCGGAAAATCTGTTTGGAAAATCCTTATGAAACTTTGTCCAGCTGGTTATAGATCCCACAGCTAGATTAAAATACCACGTGGAAGCTGAATTTTCAAACGTGTAGGGGAATAGTCTGCATACTACATCTTCATGTTGGATGTTCATAAGTTTGATCGCAAGTATGAATTTCTTGATATGGTCTTCAGGCAATCCCGATGTCTCGGGGTCGAATTTAGGAAGTAACTTCTCCAGGTGTCAGGGAATATTATGTGCTCATCCTGGGATGGCCAAAGCGTCTATGGTCAACCAAGGCTGGTTTTTCTGAGGTGGGTTTCCCTGTTCCTCATTATGGTCATTGTTGTCTTCCATATCTTTGGACTCCAAGTTAAACTTCTCTTCTTTCGAAAAATCGTCTGTCTCAGAGACGTCGTTGACTGGCGTTTCAGGGATAAGATTTAGAGGGTGTTCTATTTAGGTGATTGCAAAATATATTAAGTCTTCTACAGTGTGCATGAAAACTTGGTCGAGCATGTCGATCACTGGTCTACTTATTTTTTTTCTTTGAGGAAGTATCAAAGCTAAGGGTAATGCATCGATTTGTCAGGCATAAGCTCTCGTGATTCTTCTGAATTGATTTAATTCCTCGTGAGGAAGAGCGTAAGGTATGTCAAGGAAAAATTGTTCTTCCTTGGGCTGGGGTGAGTTACTCATTTCAGGAGTACTTAGCATTTGTGGGATGTATTGGGAATGAATAGCCATGCATGTGGGTTTTTATCAATCTATAGGACATTTGAAATATTGTGTGAAATATGCGTTCAACCATTCATTCTCAGGCCCTTCTTCTAGCGCCAATTCTAATGATGGGTCCTAAATCCCTTAGTTCAAGAGCAGGAACCAAACCCGCCACCGAGGCCCAGTTATACTCTACAGTGTTTAATGGTGGAATGATTCTCCAGATCTTGCGATTCAACCAATTTATCGATGGCATTTATGTTTTCTTGTGAAGGCTCTTCCTTCAGTTGGGACTATCTCTTTTTGTATTTTCTCTTGGATGAGACCGATATGAGATGTAAGCCTGTATAAACCAACTTGGAAACAAAACATGATTAAGTTCTAACTACTGGGGAAGAGGCTGAGCTTGGGATAACTCGCTTCTCAAACATGCAGATGACAATTATATACCACAAGCCAAGTACTAATACATTAACCATGTGAGCATCCAATTACTGTCTAAGAAACTAATTATCAGAAAGAAAACACATATGCGATAAGATAATGGTAAGAAAAATAATTCACCTACACTAATCATCCATCACACAATAACACAACTATTCATCTTCATCATTAAAGTAAAGAACAACAATATATTGCACCAGATAAATTGACAATAGATTAAATAGATCTAACCCATTACAACATCATTCATGAAACGAGATAGGAAATAGATCTTCTCCACGTCCAATCACACATGCATTTGATGAAAATAACTTGTCTTTAGTCCAGAAGGACTTCTCAATTCAAAGTAGCTTCAAAATAATTCGTAACAACCAGAAAGAAAGAGTTCTTGCAACAACCATCGACCCTTAACTAATTGGTCGATGTTCTTATTTATAATATAAAATTCAACTGAAAACAATGGCTAAGTGCAGTTTAAACAAAACCAAATTCACCGCATGGCGCCATCCTCTAATAGTTTCTTTAACAGTTAACTTAAGATATCACTTGAAAGGGTGACTTTTATCATACTCCGACCAACTGATAAACAACTCTTCGCACGTTTGGGCCCATGGAAATCAGTGTTGTTCCATCAGAGATGCGTAAAATCCTCTGATCTCCATTGCATGCACTCGATACTTCACTAGACTGGTGTTTAACTGTTGTAGCACAGTCTGAGCTCTAATTGGATATTCCATAAATCGTTGCACTTGGTTGGGCACTGTGTCGGTCATCGTTGCTAGCTCTTCAACCCATAATGATTCTTTCTTGGTATGTGAATTGACTATGTCGCACAAGTCGACGAAGTCGTCGGGGGTGCCTAACTCGCGGAGTCCGATATCCTTTATAGCCTTGTTGATTTTTCTCCAATGTTTCTCACATTTGGCCCACTATTCTTGAATTTCCCGGTGTGGTTCCCGAGACATCTTAGCCCAATACTCAATCGATTGCTTCATGCAATTAATACTTCTTTTTCTTATCATCTGGATACTATGTTATTATTTATCTCATCCCTGTTGGACTGCATCAATGTATTCGAGTCTGTCTACAACTTGTTGCACCCTCTCACGCCACTAGTCCATATCCTTGCATGTTGCAAGCACCATGAGAGTGTTTTCTTGGAGTTCAGCTATCTTCGTAGTAAAAAGGTGCCGCTCTTTTTTGAACTTGTCGTAAGCTTCTTAAAACTCACTCCTCATGTATACAATAGTTTGTGTGGTGCCCTTGTAGTATTCAGCCAGATGACACAAATGTTCTAGCTCCTTCAGGGCGGAGACTATCTCTTTTTCATCCTGTTCGGCTCTGTCCAGGGTGGCATCTGAGATCACCATCCCCATGCCGATGAGCTCATATGTTTTTTCATTTTCTGTGTTTATCAAATTCTCCTGTGTAGTGATGAGGATGGAGCTACCCAATGTGATCCTCCTTTTCTTCATGGTTCTTTGGACTATGGCCTTCCTCTTTCGATCATAGGCGATTGCATAAATATCAGCTACTTCATCTACAAGCTCAAGAATCTTATTATCACCTCATGTGAGTGTGTTTCCCAAATTTCTGGTGGTGTATATTTGTTCAAGGTGGGGTTCTTGAACTTCCTCGTTGTGCTCTAAAGCCCGGGCCTCTACTTGTCACTTGTCGGGGATCTGAGTATCGAGCGAAATTGAGGCATCGAGAAAAGACTCGATACTTACTTGCTCGTCAGTCGTTGAATCGTCGATTTGTTTTTGTGGGGATCATTCCTTTGTCTCATCTGGTTCTGACTTATCCTTTGGATTGTCGGCTCGGGTCTCTAATGCTTCGAGCTTCGATGTGTCAGAAACATTTCCATCTTCTATTTCCTTTCGTGGGACTTCTCGGGTGTGAACCCTGGGATCAGGAGAAGAAGTCTTCTCAGGGCCCTTTTCTTCTTGGACACATACAGGGGTACCGCGAGATGCCTCCGGGCTCTGATCATCACTATATATATATATATCAATAAATTTTCTCAAAGGATTAGTCGTGCTAGTTTCTACCGACACTGGGCATGTCCCTAGTTGATTCATCAGATCCGTCGGTGGTATTGTGGATTTAGGGTCATCTGACCCGTTGATTTTATCCATGTTCATGGAATCAGGGTTGCTTGGCCCCGCCGGGATTTCTTCTGGGCTATCGATCGGAAGCCTCGACATCCTGATGAGATCTAGGTTATCCGACATCCACTTCATTACATCCTGGGCCTATTGATACATGAGTTCCACCCTCTCCTATGCAACTTGATCCTCGGGGGAATTCCTATCTTGTGTCGGGGTTACCTGGGTAATATCTGTTGTCTCAATGTCTCCCTGGGAAGATTCCACCGCTTCGACTGAATCATATGCTACCCTTTCTTCTCTTTCCCTGAGGACCTCTTGAGTCATCTGATCCAGGACTCTTTCTTTCTCATCCAAACTCATAGCCTTGAACCTAGTTGCCTTAGGATCAACCATCCTCGCCATCACCTCATTCCATTCTTGAGCATTTTCGGTGAAGATCTTGTCTTCAAACCTGTCATGGGTGTATGGACAGCAGGAAGATACTTGGAACACATGCTTCAGGACTAAACCTTTTGGGTCGTGCTTGCAAAAATGACAAGTCTGGAATCAGAATTCCTATTGTTGAAATAATGTAACTGCAAAGAGCATTCTTATTATTATTGGATTAAATCCCC
>SNQJ01S0017680.1:44805-92969 GCA_010110895.2 Picea sitchensis | reverse complement strand
GATTAAATCCCCATTGCGGATTAATCATGTCATTATTATTATTATTGTTATTGGATTAATCCCCATTGTGGATTAATCATGTCGGTAATTGTATAAGGACCAAATCCCCTTTTGTGGATTGGTCATCGGACAATTATAAAGGGAAGAATAAGAAGTCATCCCCAAAAGTTATTATGGAAGACCCAGAATTAATTAAAGGTGGGTTTACCCACCCAGAGTGAGAGGTTGGCCCTACCAGTGGTGACCTTTCACATGTTCCAGTTTTGTATATATAGGAGGCTAGCGCCTCAATTCTAACACACAACTCACTTGCTCATTATCTTATGAGGCAAGCTGCAATTACCAATTAGAGAGAGGAGAAGAAGAGTGGTGCATCTCTTGGGGAGGACTATATGTATTGGTTTGAGTTATCTCTTGAACATTGTATAAGCTATTTATGATAAGGAAGTTTTTGCTAGGTTTTCTTCCCCTAGAGGGTTTCCCAGGATAAATGATGTGTCTCTTGTGAATGTGTATTTCTCAGTGATCTTGTTCTTATTATGCTCTTATCTATTAAAATGCAACGAACCATAATAATGGCATAAACATTAACACTAATTGGCTTAACCCTTCTTTCTTGGCTTGAGTGGTGTCCTTTACCATGTAGAAACCAACATGAAACCCGTAAGGTATGAAGGCTCACTTCTTATCTTTTACTAGGGTAGCATTATAACCCTACAGGATGGTCTGGTAACAAATTTCCCCGACTACTAGTCAATCGGGGACATACACAGGTAACATATGTGGTGCCCTGGTAGCTCCGAAAAACCTGATGTAGGTTTCACTCTCATCCAGGTAGCAGTGGCCAACTTTTGATATAATTCTTTTGGCCGCATCCGACAGTCTTGGGCACTCTTTTTTGAACAGTAAAGAATGAATTTGTGCGATAAATTGATCACAAATGAGAGAGTAGGATTTCTTGTACCTGTTCTCCCATAAGATGCTGAAATATACATGGACTGGGAGTTCTAAGGTGTGCCATCTTAGGTTCATTCCGACAAAGGCATTTTTGGCACAGATGACATCCAATAGATAAGATGCCATGTAGAAAGATGGATTCTCTCCTTCATTTGGCATCTGAGCCAGTCATATGCAAGTGCTCAGTTGTTTGGAGATGATTGTGCCCTAGTTGAAACCTATTCTAGAAATAGCTACAATATATGCCAGGGGCATCCAAGCCTATGAAAACCTGGAGTAGTCTTTCTCCCAATGCAATCGGCAGAGGAGATACATTAGATAGATTTAAGGCTCCCTTAGGTTGGTTGTCAGATACCAACCAGAGGTCCGATTGGTGAAATTTTTGTCCTCTCTCCACCACGATTCCATCACCTTGCTGGTGTCATGTTTATCATAGAATCTCCCAAAAAAATCGGTATTTATTTGTTCTTTTGGTTCTTTGAGCTTGTAGTAATTATGCACTTCCACTAGAAGGAAAACCCCGAAACATTCACCATTGTCATCGTTAATCAAGCACCTTTGCATGTCAGTGTGATCGATAAATCATTTCAAGATTTTTGCACAGGGGAATACCTGATTCCTACTCACCACCATGTGCAGATACACCTTTCAAACATTCGAGAGAACTTCATCATCGAGTCTTCTCGTATCAGGATCGTTGTGCAGGGTATATTCATGGAATTCCTCTTGCTTCATTTTTTGAAAATTTCTTCCCAGCGCGGGAATACTGTGTTGGTCTGAATGTTCACCTCTGTGTCTCCAAAGGTTGGAGGCCAAACAAAAGCCTTCTTGGTGGTTTTTTTGATGACGAACAATGACTTTGGAGCAAATTCCAATTGTCTAGCAACTGCTGGGGAGGAACCCTCTCCCACCTCTGGTTCTTGTAGCTTTGGTGCTCTTGGATATTTTCGAGTGGTAGGTTTCTTCAAAGGCATTGTTCTTATAATGCTTGCTAAAATTGTTGTTTAATACTCACTGAACCTTGGAAGCTTTCCTTGGATTGCTCGTCTAGCTCCTCTGGATGCTCCGAACTTCTTTGCACACAGAATAAGCTTGTTTATAATGACTCAAAAGTATATAACGAGAGATATTCTACCAATCATGTCAACTAGTTAATTATGAGTAATGGGTGAAATTCAAAGAAACCTACCGCCGAATCTGTGCAAATAAATTCTACATGGGTTGACGGCGGGAGCGTAGAAGAAGATGCATTGTATCACCATACTTAAACGATCCTTTTGATTTTGAGCACAAATTAGCAATTAATGAGATATCCTGGAATTAATTAACCTTTTAAATGCATTGTATCTAGCGTATCTCAAAGCTAAAACGTCCCATCGCGTCGCATTCCTTAGTGGATAGCTTGAGAATCAGGAGTCTTTTGTGTAAGTTTTCGTTTATATCTTTCTGCAAAAACCTCTGACGTTGATTGATGCTGACATGGCATCACTACCTAGGGACACATAGTAATGAAGACCTGGAACTCGAATCGCGGTTAATAGTCGGACTCAGGAATTTGTTTAAGATGAGCACGCTGAGATGCATTTAACATTGGAACTGTCGATGTCAAACGAGTATCGGGGATTGGCCTTCAGAAATAAAACCAATGCATAGTTTCTTTGTGGGTTATCATCCTTGAAATCTCCTGATGTCGAAAACTTTTCGAAAGTCGGCAATCAACAGTATTATTTCACTCTTCGTAAGAAATTGCTCTTCTAACCTTTTGTCGATGCCGAAGGAGTCGATCATCGACGATGTCCTCGGTGAACCTTGTTGTAAAATAAAACTTCCGCTTGTAAACACCGACAAGGATCAGCGCTTGACTACATTGATTCGCTTGAATGATTTCCTCTTATGCTTAATCCTTTCCGATGTCTAATTTCTTAAGCACATCCGGGAAAGTTTTGGTTGTCGACTCTTTAGTCTTTTAAGTTATAGATTTTAGCATGTTCAAGAAAAATTTAAAAACTTAAAACGAAAAACAAAATGATAAGAAAAGGCAAAAAAAATTATGCCGAGGTCGAATTTAAACAGTGTGAAAGATCAAGTGCTACCCAAAAAGTAAAATTTGACACAAGCTTTTTAGGGTGTGTTGAGTGCTCAACAGGATGTGGGAAAAATTCTCCATCATTTCATCCCTCTATCGTGTGAGAGATTTCTCAAGAAACAAATGGATAGAATCATTTGCTCCATCGTTTTTATTTTCTTCCACCATGGATGGTTTCTTAGGCATGCGAGAGAGATTTTCTTCAAAAGAGACAAGCTCGAGACCCAACTTTCTATACTCGGACCTCGTCGGGGACATGCACTGAAAAATTATCAAGAGTAGTCTGCTCTGATACCACTGATCCAAATTATTTTAGGCAAAAAATGAGAGTGGAGATATAATAAAGAAACCAATAATATAATAATATAACATAAATGTACCAGAGATGAAACCATAAACACAGAGATACATTAATACAATTTCTATTAATGGGAGAAAATGTACAAAGAGTGTAAAAATATAGAGTGAAAGAATCGCTAGAATGGTGGCAGCTTATCTCTAAGAAGATATGTGATGGCTACTCGCATTCATAAGAAGATGATTACAATGAGGCTCTAAAGGCCTTTTTTCAATAAACAGGAATGTCAAAAACCCTAGACATCCAAAAACCTAACCCTAGGAGATGAAGTTCCAAAAGTCATGTGGGCCCCATTTGGGTAAGTCAGTGCATCAACTTCCCGAGGTTGTAACTTTTGCATACGATCTCTATTTTAGGCACACGATAGCCCTTTGGCTATCATTGAGAAGCTCTATCCCGAAAAACCTTCATTTAGGCCCTCAAAATGGCCCCGGAAGTTAAAACTACTAAAAATAGTAAATTGCCAAAACTGCCCGAAAATTGTTTTGAGCGAGTTGGAAAAGGTGGGTGGCCAATGATATCCATCTAGATCAAACAAATATGGATTATTTGCATAGGTTTGTTTAATGGCCTCAAATGAAAGCAATTGTAACTAAATATGTAAAGGGGTGTGTGAATTTTTCTACTTGTAAGCCCACTAATAGAAAATCGGGGCTATACTCACCACTACATGTTCTATCCCATCCATGGGAAAGTAACTCCATGGATTTTGTAGGGGGTTTACCAATGTCAAAAGGGGGTCATGACTATTTGTATGTTGTAGTGGATAGGTTCAACAAAATGTGTATCTTAATGCCATGTACGAAGCAGATCACTGCTGAGCAGACTACTAATATCTTCTTTCAGTATGTTTGGGTTCACTTTGGGTTACCCACATCTATTATCTTGGATTGAGATACTCGATTCCTTGGGGATTTTTGGACAATCTTGTGGAGAATGATGGACACCAATTTGAAGAGGAGCACTGCTTTCCATCCATAGACCAACGAACAGACATAGGTTGTAAACCGAACAATGGTACTTTTGCTTTGAGGCTACTGCAACAAGCATCCCAAGTTATGGGATGAACAAATACCCTATGTACAACATGCTTACAATCGAGCCTTACATTCCTCCACTCAGTGTTCTCCTTTTGAGACATGTTTTGGGTACCTACCTAAGGTTCCTTTGGACTTGATCTATGGGATAGATGCTGATTCAAATGAAGAAACAAATGAAGAAAGATCCCGCAAGTTCATCCATAGGATCCAACAGGTACACCAAGCAATCAGGGAACAGTAGGAGAAAAGGCAAGCATAGTATAAAGCTCAGAATGACAAACACAGGGTTGATCATCAGTTCCAGGCTGGAGACCAGGTATGGCTTCACATAAGCAAGGAAATATTAAAGGGTCAAGACAAGAAACTCAAGCCCATTCGTTATGTACCCTTCACTATTTTGGAGAAAATTGGTACCAATGCTTTTCGTCTAGATATTCCACCTTATATGCAAATCTACTCAGTTGTAAATGTAGAGAACTTGAAACTTTTTTAGCCTCCCATGATCATGGATCAGGATGAGGAATTTTTAATACCTTCAGTTGATGAGTTTTCTCCTGATTACTTGGATGAGTTAAAGGAATATATCATCCTAGACAGAAGGACGAGGACTTCACGCAGGGGTGATGTTGATTATCTTCGAGTAGGATTAAAGGGCACACATCCAAGAAAAGAAAACTGGATTTAGAAGGACAAGGTTGGGGAACTCTTCCCTCACTTATCTGTTAATTGATGAAAGATTTTGGTGGTCCAAAAATCTCTTAGTGGGAAGGCGTGATCCAAAAAGGATCCATAGAAGACTAAGGACAACTCAGAACTCGCAGAAACAACTTAGGAAGCTCAGAATGGCCTCAGCAGATAGAGAAAAGGGAAAAATTATAAACTCCTCAAAACTCAGTGAAAATGGCATCACCACGAAGAGCGTGTCACAAGATTTCCAACGGCACACACGGCTTGTCAAATGGAGTTATGGAACGAAAGATATTCACGATCAAAGTTTGGTCAACCTAGCCCAGTCTGTAGGGGATGAGTCAACATCTGTACTGCTGACGTCAGCATTCGTACAACGTACATGGAACACATAGGAGGTGACACATGTCATGCTGACATCAACATGGTGATGTGGCAACACCAGAGGTTACCACGTGTCACTCATTTTTGGCATTTTCAGGTCATTTCGTGGACCAGTAAAAATGTGTCACGTGGCAGACCATACGATGATGTATCAGCTGATGTGGAAGTTGAGGTGGCAGACCGTATGCTGATGTGGTAGGTGACTATAAAGTTGGTTGATTTGGCCCAATGGTTGGTTTCCACATGGCCCGATCATGGGCTACCATGTGGCAGTGGGAAAATGCCCAATGAGGGACCAAGAACGAAATTCCAAAAATAAAAGAAGAATGGCGGGTTTTCCAAATCCGAAGGAACCCCGCCAAATATGGTGGCCCAACGGTCAATCTAAACCATCGCTAAAGTTCTGTGGAGCCACTACTTTAATATATATGTATGTTACAACAAACACCCAAAAGGGGAGGCCCGCGAGCTCGAACCCGTGACCTCCCCCACTATATACGCCTTTACAATAGCTCCACCAACCACTAGGCCAAATGGCCTCCATTTTTTATAACACCCAAATTTTTATTTAAAAATTGCATCCTCTAGTGCATGGGGAGAGGCGCGTGACGATACAAATGGACATGTTTTACGAGGCAATTTTTGGCATTAATTGCAATTGCAGGGCAAATAAACCAAGACAGAGTTTCTCTTGGGCCTAAGAGTGCCGGAGTCATATTGAGGTGTGGAGACAATCATTTTTGGGTAATTCGACGCCACAGATTCAATGGTGTTGTCTGTTTTCTGATCTGAGCAAAGCTTCTGCAGCTTAAATCCAGAATGAGGTATACTTATGTATTTTTCCAAATTCTTTTGCTAAGTTAATAAAAAGGCCTACCCATTTGAGAGCAGGACCCAGAGACGTAGTCCACCAAGGATGAAATCCGTTATCAAGTTTTTGTGTTCAGATTTGATGGTTATGTCTCTTCATTATTGAGTTTTTCCTTCTTTAATGGTGCACTTTAATTTATGCTCATTTAATACAATTATTTATAAGTCACTTCGATGAAAATATCACAGATCGGAAGGTCGAGGAAAGACAAATCCTAATGAGGTATAGGGTTTCAAGGTCTACCATGTTGGATTTCAAGGTTAGGGCTTTCGAGACTGGAATTTTTGGTGAAAAGAGAAACTACGTTGAAGCTAACCATAAGGTCTTGTTCATCAAGATGCAGATTCCGAGTTTTTTGAATGAAGTCGGTGGAATATTTGATATAGGATGGAGATGGGTGGAGTGTCCACTTGAAACATTGGACGTTTCGAAACCTCTTACACAATTTATATCCAGAAAAATTCTCCAACACTACTAATTTTAATTTTTCATCCATTTAAAATAAAACCATTTTATCAATTACTTAAAATAAAATTATTCAATATAAATGTAAAAATTTAATAATCATAAAATAGGTAAAATTATATTTAATAATTATATAAAAAAGTTTAATTTAAGTGATAATAATAATATTTTCATATATTGTTAAAAATCAAAAGAATGTTTGCGAGTGTTGTAATGGTGCTTAAAGTTAATTAAATGAAATTAAAAAGGAAACTAATAAAAAATCTTATACAAAAGTAAAAATCAAGGTCGAGAATGATAATGAATTGTGATTTTTAAAAGAAGCAAATTGTCAAATATATAACCTTTAAAAATCCTCCATAGATTTATATGGATCACTTTAAATTATTGAATGAAAATTATTTTGGATTTTAAGAGATCTATACTTAATATGGGTTTTCCTTTTTTCACCATCCCATTTTTAATCATAAATAAGGTATAAATATCATGACAACACATAGTACAAGATTTTTTAAATTTATATTTGTCATCATTTACTCTCTCGCATTTTTAATCATAAGTGAGGTATAAATATCATAACAACACACATTATAATACTTTCTTTATTTATATTTTTGGTGTAAAAGGTACACTGCCCTATTACTTAGGGGGTCGATACAGTCCATAAAATACTTGTGGCTTTTTTTAGGGTAAACCCAATATCCAATGTTTAGCTCTCTCCCACACTATAAACATAGAAACTATTCCCCCAAATCCAATTCCCACTCCCATCCCCAGTGCTACCAATGAGATATTTTCATTTACATGATTTAGCCATTCCACTTTAACATGATTACTTGTACTGGTACTATTACCTTCTCCCATAGGTTCTCTCTTTTGATTTCTTCATGAATTTAAAGGACATCCTCATAAGCATTTATTTCTTTGAAATGAAGATGCATCAAAATTTGAAAATTGTGTCCCTGTTGGAATTGGTTCACAGAGGCTATTAGATGAAACATACATAATCCTCAGCCAATGTAACTTGGAGAGTTCTTCAGGAGTCAATCCACTCAAATTATTTTTGGCTAAGTCCAACACCTCTAAAGTATATATGTTACTAAGATATGTGGGTATTGGCCCTTCCAATTGGTTCCCAGATAAATTCAACCATCGCAAAGTACTCATACTTCCTATGCTTGCAGGTATTTCCCCTATAAGATTATTGTTAGATAAATCAAAGAGAGTGTTCGTAGATATCACATCTCGCAATCTAGTATATGCACTTCCTATCATCTCAATTGATATACCTTGACTTATTGTTCCATTTGAAAGTGGATCACCATATTCACCTATTAATATTTTCCCTTGCAAATTTACATTAATTGCAAATCCTTGAAGTGTCTCAAGATCAAATGGTATTCTTCCACTAAATTTATTGTTGGATAAATCCAACCACTGCAACTTCATGAAATTTGTAATCCATTTAGGAATACCACCACTGAAATTATTATAACCAATGTTTAAAATACTCAAGTTGTGGAAAAATTCCATGTAGTCAGGAAGTTCCCCTGTCAAACTATTCATACTTAAGTCGAGCAACTGAATGTTGGTACATGTGGCCAAAGATGTAGATAGAGTCCCAAAGAAATTACTGGAGTAAGCGTAGAAACTTATGAGAGAAGTGCAATTGCCAATGCCCTTAGGGATTCGTCCCTCTAGGCTATTATTGGATAGATTTAAAATCGCAAGTGAAATCAAATTGTTGACACTATCTGGAATAATGCCATAAATATTGTTATTATGTATGTCAAGAATAGTGAGATATTTTAAGTGACCTATGTTATGTGGGATACATCCAATTAAGTTGTTTGAATTCAAATCCATCTGTGAGATATTGAATATTTACTATGGATTTTGGAATTGTACCTTTAAGAGTGTTGTTCTCCAAGGAAAGATATTCAAGCTTGCTCAAATTTGTAATAGCTTTTGGTATGCTTCCGCTGAGCCAATTTGAATCAAGTTCCATGGACACGAGCTTGCTAAAATTACCCAATTGATATGGTATACTTCCAAACAATCGGTTATCACCCAAAACTAAAGTCTCAAGGGAATAATAAGACCCCAATTCAATTGGTATTCGTCCACTCAAATCATTAATAGACAAGTTGAGGGATTTTAGTTTCTACAACAACCCCAATTTCATTGATATTGTGCCACTCAAACCATTGAAAGACAAGTTGAGATTAACTAGGTGAGTACAATTCCCAAGGGTGGGAGGGATGTGACCACTTAGTGAGTTGTTATAAAGATCTAAGTTGGATAACCTTCTCATCAAACCCAAAAAGGAAGGGATCGTACCACTGAAATTGTTCCATGAGAGGTCAAGATAATCTAGGATTTTCATCGAACACAAAATGAAAGGGATTGGACCACTTAAACTGTTCATATTGAGATCGAGGTAAGATAGGCTTATGATCGATCCCAAAAAAGGAGGGATTGGACCACTAAACTTGTTGAAATCAAGGTCAAAATAAGATAGATTCCTCATTGAACCCAAATAGGAAGGGATTGGACCACCGACTTGATTCCCTCCAATGGAATTTTTTTTGAGAGAGGTGCAGTTGTTGAGAGAAGTTGGAATACTTCCACCTATGTGATTCTAAAACAAGTCGAGATTTTCCAACTCGACTAAACGACCAAACTCTGTAGTTATTGTCCCTGTCAACTTGTTATCTAAAAGGTCAATCCATTTAAGACGGGTGCAGTTTCTGAGAGAAGTTGGAATACTTCCACCCATGTGATTCCAAAACAAATCGAGATTTTCCAACTTGACTAAATGACCAAGATCTGTTGGAATTCCTCCTGTTAAATTATTACCAGAAAGATTCAATGTGTGCATTGAAGAGAGGTTGCCAAGTCATTGCGAAATAATACCTCCCAGTTGTAATTTAGGATCCATATCAGCAGAAACAAAAACAAAAAGTACTATGGCAACAACTCTTCTAGTGTGTTGCTAGAAGGTAATACCATACCAAGAGCATGCCATACCTCTACATACCTCCTGGCAGGTAATACCATACCAAGAGCATACCAAGAGCATCATATTCCCAAATTATATTGTAAAAATATAATTGATGCACTTGCATCATATTCCTCTCCTTAAGAAGAATAATGTCTTCATGCCTACAATGTCAGTAACATTTAATTCTTCATTACTTCATGTCATTGAACCCTCTTCACTCTTATTGCCACTTCATCATTGCAACTTACATTTGTAGAATATAACTAAATGATCCATGTCTCCTCAAAGACTCACGTAATTTCTCTAGCAATTTATTTTACCTTTAGTATAATCAACATTTTTTTCTTGAAACCACACAACATGGAATCTTACTACATGTTAGACTTTCCCTCCCTAGCTCTTCTTAAATGATTTATTTCTTTTCTCTTGGTTCAACAATATATCTCTTCTTTATGAAACATCATCTTCTACTATGCCACCATATTCTCTTCCTCATTGTGGTTTTCTTATTCCCATTCCACAAGCTCTTCCTACCTTTATACCACTTGATGAAAGAGAAACACCCTCCACCCCCCCCCACTCCTAAAATATCAAATTCTCACAACTAACCACCATTTCCACATCTATATAGTCATCATGTATGACATATTATACAGAAATCTAACAACATTTATGATCTATGTAATTCAATGACACTAATCGACTATGTGACAATAATAAATAGATCATTTATTGTAAGTAAAAAATATCATTACATTAACACAAGAAATTTAACATGAAAACCCAAAGATAAAAATCATCATAAATGTACTTAGCCTCTCTTCATTATCCATTAAGCATTTTCTATAGAAACAACAAATATGGGCTCAATGTCCTCTTCATTTGATTTTCAATGATTGTTGGCTTGGTAGGCCAAAGACCATGGAAGCCTCCATCATTCATATCTCTCTTAATTCTTTTTAATACCCCCCAACTCATGCATGGGAAACCCATAATTACAACATAGTAGATGATTTACATCAGTCTCCTACAACCATGGCATCCAACTATTGTATAAAACTACAACAAGGGTTAGAAAATTTACAAGTATAGTGGTCGTGTTAGATCATGATCAAATATAATGAAAATAAAACTAGAAACCCTAGATTAAAATGGAATTATTCATTCTCAATCTCATGTTATTCATTAGGAAAAGAAACAACTGCATAAAATAAATAAAAATCAAAATAACAAGTTTATGAAAGAATGAAAAAATACTTCATTAACCAATGGAAAGAAAATATACTTACACCTATGAAGGATTTCTTGGAGAATATGGAATCCTTGGCCTCCTCCTTGGGAGGGTTCTTTGTGTTTCCTGAGTGTATGGATTGGCTTCTCTCATTATGGCTAAAATTTGTTATGTCTATTTCCAAAATATCTCCTCAAGCACAATGGTTGTAGATTGGAATCTAAATAAAATTCGACAACATTTCTTTACTTTAAATGGATGACTTATGGAAAAGAGAGGTGATCTATTGAATTTATAATACAAATAGTGATTATACTTGACATGGACATAATAATAAAATATTATTTGTTGAAAATATAAATTTTAACCATTACTGTTAGGTTTTTGATATTTTCTTTTCTTTTGCTTTTGCTTTTTGGTTAATTTCAAGAGGAAAAAGTCATAAAGGTGTTTTATGACTTTAGGAAATGCATATGACTTTGGGAAAAGTGGTTCTTTAGGTCATAATAGTGAAAAATGATGTAAAAGTGGGTAAAATACAGGGTACCCATACTATAAGTGGTGTATTTCGATAGACCTAGCATTTTGGTATAGGCGAATGACTTTTGGGTTATAACAACAAGTGGGAAATAAAGAAAGAAAAATGAAAAAAATGCTAACTTAACAAAAAAGAAACAGAGAAGCAGTGATACTCTTGAGATTACCAATGAAAAGTCTTGGGCGTTGAGATATATACCTAGGATGAATGTTTGAGCTTGGTGAACTCTCACACTCTCCTTGGGAGGGTTCTTTTTCTCTCAAATTAGTCTCTCTCTCTCTCTCTCTAAGTTAAGAAGTGTCTTTGTCTCTTCAAAGGGAAGAGTCCAAAGAAAGCATGGTGGTATGGGTTGCTAAGATGAATGCACAAACCAAGGGGTCTTGGTGCTCATATCAATAATATAAATTTCCTCACATCTTCATCTTCTAATTCCTGCTACACGACCTCAATTTATAGGACTTCTTCTAGCTTCATTAAAACTATCTCCAAGTTTGAAAGATCCTAGTTTGAATTGTAGCTCCCCATGCATGAGAGGACTTGGGTTACTACCCATTGACAGGTCATGAATGGTAATGGAGATCGAGGTATATCTGTACCTCAATCCAATATTGCCTTAGATGGCTTGTATTCCTTTAATATGTCAAATTTGGTTGAGATGTTGCATCTTGCAAACGTGCATGACTATTGAATGGAAAGACACACATTACACACAAAATTCCCATTATCTAGTTGTGCAGGTGTGTAAATTTCACTTTTGTATAGTTTTGAGGCCTCCTTTTGAGGTGTTGAATTAATGCCACGAAGTAGTAATTGTGTGATGTATTGATGATGTATCTGATGATCACCTCCATAGCTCTGTGAGTGATTTTTAGGTGATAACAATTGCCCCTTGATGTATGAGGGTAGGAGTTTCCGTATAACTGAAATGCATCATCATTTTTTATTCTCACATGCTTTTTTCTTTACATACTGTAGAGAGGTAGAGGGAGAGGAAAGAAAATCATGTAGATAAGTGATGAGAACCCACCTACAAACAAGAAAAAAATCCATGGATATATGATTTATTTATACAAATGAGGTGGGCATGTCCATGCTCATGAAATTATCAAAATATATATTTTACAATAGCAGAGAAGATGTTGTAGGTTCTTGTCTGAGCGTAAGAAAATTTACAAAATATTATTAATGATGTTGTAACTGGAGAATCTTTGGAGTAGATATTTGCATCTCCCTCAAGAAAGTCAACAATAGTAAAGGACCTCTGTGATGGGAGGGTTCCTTGGAACTTGAAGGGACCATGTAGGATAAGTGTTTGTACTTGAGGGCATTGATAGAGTATCAAGCCCAAGGGTCTTCGACTGGAACTGGAATTTGGAACTATTGCAATATGACCCATCTTGATGTGTATATGATTTGATGTCAAACAACAAAGGGGTCAAAAATATCATAAATCAATGATAACTCTCTCTATCTCATCCAAGTTCCATCATTATCGATGAAAATGAGGACAAAGATACCTCATCATTCCTAGATAAATGAAGTTGGTGTCAACAAGAATGATGGCGCAATCGTAAAGGACAAGGTGTCCCTTGAAATCATGGGAAGATAGACCAGATACCAAACTATAATGGGGGATTATTTTGACAACTTTGGGTGAGGTGGTCAATCTAGATGACACAAAACTTCCTTGAGGTGGAGAAAAAATGTTGGTTGAAAAATGGTGGTAATTAAAAAAACGAACTAGACATAAGGTGTGTCGATGTCAGGGGGACAATCACACATGTTAGGTGTTTGTCAAATTGGGACTGAAGTTGAGTTGATGTGTCAAATGGATAGATAGTTGATGGATATAAATCAAGGGATCACAATTATTGGTATTGGGATATGTTAGGTGCTACAATCAATTGGGACCATGCATGAATAGGTGACTTAGTGCAGGTGCTCCGAACAAGGGTGACCAGGACTATCGTCGAGTTCAAGGATGCTCCATCAAATGCATTGGCATGAGTATTAGTGCTTCTCGAGTAAAGAATGTAATTTTTACAATTTATAATGAACAAAATAATGTAAAAAATTTAGGATTAACTACAAACAAAGAGATGGGTTCCCTAGTCATATGACCAAACGACTTCACCATATGAGGTCATAGCAGTAAGAATGGATGGGGGAAGGAGCCCCTTTTGCTGGGTCTCCATGGAGGTAAATGAATGATGAGTTGGAATTCATATGGTCTACTAATATTAAGGGATATTGGGCTGATTAAAATGTGGTAATGCATTCAACATAGCTAACCATAAAAAATGTGATCAATTGAGAGTCTAAAGGTGATGGGTCAACATTATGATGATAAATAAGCATGAGGTTCATTCTCTAATATGTAGAATATTCAGACTCTTGTCCTATGGGAAGAAACAACATGGTGTAGATAAAGAAATGGGATCTAAAAATAAGGAAACCCATGGGGGTGGAGTGCTATCAACCTACAATGATTGAATGCATGTGGAAATAGGCGAAGTTGCATATTTGGCCTAGAAAAGAAAACCCTAAAGGTAGATTCAATGGGGATGAGAATGGTAAATGCAATGTCCTCAAAGGGAGTGCTTAACATGCCAGTTTGAAGAAGTATATACCTGAAAGGACAAGGTGAATTCCCCTTCTATATGCATCTAAAAGACTAAAAAGGGCCTCCCAATAAATACCTACACACATGAAAATGAATATCCGATGTGAAAGTAATGTGAAAGTACTCTAAAAGTAATGTGAAAGTACTGTGAAAGTGATGTGAAAGTACTATTGGTAAGAAACTTAATGGGGAAAATAGAATAAACAAAAGAGCTAGTGAAATTTAATACCTATTTGGTGAACTTTGGTGGGGAAGATGAAAAAAAATATCCAAAACTCTTTTGCGTGGTTGTTTGTTGAACAGACGTGCAAATGGAGAGACTGTTGAGTGAGAATTCATGGGAAATTTTTGTGGGTCTTTATTTTGTTCAGACATGTAAATTGCATGGCTATTTAGTGAACGCTCACATGCAAAATTTGTGCATATGTTCATTGACCAGTAATGCAATTCATGCAACTATGGGGGACTATGTCACACAGATTAATTGAATGAAAAAGTAACTCTTTTCGGTGGTTTTGTTTTTTTGCAGGGATTTGACACTAGTTGATAGTCATGCCAATGTGTTGTTGTGAGAGGGATTATGATGCCCTACAAATTGAGGTTTATGGGGACCCCATGGTAAGAATTGAGTTGGTTGGTTATGGCATTCTCAATTATTTTAACTACATCCTACTACACTCTTATGAGGAGATTTTGGTGGATATTGTGGGTATGTGGCACCCAAACCAATGTGCCTTTGAGATGCATGGTTAGATGGTTGAGGTAACTATTGAGGTGGACCTCTATTTTATGTCTAGGATTCTTTTAGAGTATAGATATCAGAGCTTATGCTTCACATGGATTGTGCGAGGATGATTTAGTAGCTAGCACTCCAATATTGCTATGATGATGGGGATGTGACAAGGGGATCCATAACTATTTCCTCAATCATATACTTGGATAACTAGGTGGTGGTAGCCATGGTGGTGAGGATCTATGGATCCTTGGGCACCTAGTGGATTACCGATAGCCAGCTTTTGTTCATTGAGTAGGTCATCCATGGATGATTCTCTTCCCAGGTCTCTCTAATGATAAAGGTGATGTTTACATAGTTGATGCATTGTTGGATGCATGGGGATGGGGAATTTTCCTTTGGATCAGTCGTCTATTGTATTTTCTTTGAGCAGGTAGTTATATTATTCCCACGGGTGTGCCTTGAGCTAAGGGGGATGAGAGAGCCTTGAATGAGGTCATGGGGGGAGCTTATCATCCACAAGGGTGGAGGATATGTGGGGAGGTTATTTACTCTCACATATCATTGCTAGTGGATTTATATACCACATATCATACTAGAGTACCTAGACACAAGAATGGATTATAGAGATGATCCCCAGATGGGTCTTCCACTAGGTGCCACTTGGGGTCCGATGGGTGAGCATTGGTATTTTTGTTACTTCATTTATGTTGATGCATCTCAACGCTTTCATTATTTCTTTATATGACACAAGAATGTATTATAGAGATGATCCCCAGATAGGTCTTCCATCAAGTGCCACTTAGTGTCTGATGGGTTGATATTCATATTTTTACTATTGCAATTATGTTTATGCATTTCACTATTTTCATTATTTATTTATATGAAAAGTTATTGATGGGTAATTTTCTTTGTATGTGCAAATATAGGACCATGAGGATGGGAAGCACCCTTGGAGAGGGGTATCCTAGAAATGGAAACATGCCCGATGGCATCAGTTCGAGAGGGGATAGAGGTAGTTGGTAGAAAACATGGTATCCATGATGATGAGGAAAGACCAGTGTATCAAAAGAAGTGACTAGTGTAACATCTCCAACCACCAATAGGCCAGGAAATGCCACTACTCAGATGCTTTACTTAGCTCTAATGCCATATTGTAACATACCCAGCATCCCCACTGAGCTATGCCACATAACTTTTTTGAACTGCATGCAATTAAAACATATACACACACATAACTCTTGCAGAAGCTTTATATATAACATTTAAATAGAAAAATGTGTTTTGTAAATGCATAGACTCACACTAAAATAAAGGTAAACATATACATGCAACATATATAGACAATACCCATAAAAATAAACACAGTTATAACTACACATATGATAACCCATAAAAATAAGCACGTAAATAGCAATGCAACATGTAAATTTATCACACAGTTGACACTTTTCTTGGTACGAATATTACCAACTATGTGCAGACCTTCCACAAACCTCCCAGCCTTAGACCACACTACTCATCACTCTCAGTAGTGGGTCACCCCTGAGCTGGGACTAAACTCCACCCGAGTAAAGGGATTCCTAACCAGGCTAATGGCTCGTAGACAATAGGAAAGACTCCATCACAGGTGATCACTCAACTAACAGCATACAATCCCTCATTCCCCACATGTCTGTTCCACCCTAGGAAGTGTGCCTCTCTTCTCAACAGTTCTTTGGCTGCCCCACTTCCCTTCCAGGGCTTCAACAACAGGCCAGACAGGAAGTCTCAGAGCCCTGTAGCTATAGTTTAGCACCTTCAGGAAATCAATTCCCCAACAATTCTCTCACCCAAAGAGAGATTTCTCACGGGCTTGACAACCCACCTACTCAATATCCCATGGGCCTGAAAACCCGCTTCTTAAGTCCAGCTTCCAAGCTAACCAGCTACATGAACAAAAAATGGCTATGGATCCAGGTTCAGGTATAGTGACAGGAAATATGGAGGATATATGACAGTGTGAGTGAATGCTCATGGATCATTGACTGGATGCTTGAATGATGTGAGGAATTATGGAAAGAATGATGGGAAAATATTGGAAAATGAACTAAGTCCCAACAATATGTATGCATGTCCCCAACTTGACACTTGTCATGTTGGGAGCTACTCTGGCCCACTTGTCCCCAACTTTGGAACTTAAGATAAAATAATTATCCATACTTTATAACTTAAGAAATATTAATATAATATTCCTTTTTGGCTTAAGCTCCCTAGCCTAGCCCCTTTTTCCTTAACTTTTAGCCCCAACCTTTCCCTAACTAGTGGAGTTTAGTCCCTCATACTCTTTTATCGTGGTCGGTCTGCACGCAACAATGTATTTTATATTAATTATGAGACATATACAAAAATAGGCCCACTGGCATTTAACATCTAGGCTCTCCAGCCTAATCAAAACATAAGCATCCTAGATTATAATAACTGGTTCACCGGCCTATAAAATGCAGCATATACACAAAGGCTCCCTGGCCTCAAAGTCATGTGCACTTATGTTGTTGCGCACGGTATCCTAGAATATGAAAACTTCCTCATTTTACTATGCAGTACATGCGCGCACTATGCCATGAAAGGTGCATACAAAAATGATATCAAACAACTCACCAGATTAAGTACATTTTCATTACATTACAATTGGGTTCGGCCTAGGGATATTACAATTCCATCCCCTTATTTATTCATTGTCCTCAGTGCATCATGTACACATATACAAAAAAAATTCAAAAGTCTTCAAAAATATGTGGGTATTCAGCCCGCATTGCATCCTCATGCTCCCAAGTAGCGTCCTCAGGACCATACCAGGTCCATTGGACCTTTACAAGCCCTATAGATCGATTCCAGAGCTGTTTGATTTTCTGGTCCATAATGCACACCAGATGCACTTGGAAAGCACCTTCTTGCTCCACCTGAATCACATTCCAATCAATAACATGATTAACATCAGGTATATATTTCTTGAGTAATGATACATGGAATACATTATGAGCAGACATAGATGCAGGCAATGCAATCATATAAGCTACTAGACCAATCTTATCTAGGATTTCAAATGGCCCACAATAGCGAGCTACCAACTTTAAACAATTTCCCGACTTAATGGAACTTCTAATGGCTTTCACTTTCAAGAATACATGATCTCCAACTTTAAATTCCCTGTGAGTTATGCTCTTGTCAGCATAGTTTTTCTGCATGTCTTGGGCAACCTTTAATTTTTATTTTTTTTTCAACATTTTCTCTTCCATGTCCCTAAGCAAATCTGGTCCAACCATTGTTCTATCTGTTGGGTTATCCTAGCTTACTGGTGTGTTGCACTTTCTGCCATAAAGTGCCTCAAATGGTCTCATCTTTAGAGATGCTTGGTACCCATTGTTATAAGAAAACTCTACCAAACGTAGGTAGTCTTCCCATTTTGATGTTTTATCCATCACATACATCCTCAACATATATTCAATCACTTGATTTACCCTCTCTGTTTGTCCATCTGATTCTGGATGGTAAGCTGTACTGAAATTCAAATTTGTTCCAAATCCATTAAATAATCCTTTCCAAAATTTTGAGGTAAATTTTGGATATCTGTCAGACACAATTGTCTTGGGTATGCCATGTAATCTAGCAATTTCTCTCATATAAACATCAACAATGTTCACTGCCTTGTGAGTGAGCTTAACTGGAATAAAATGGGCAGCTTTAGTAACCTTATCCACCACTACCATGATAGAATCATGTTGCTTATTTGTTCTGGTCAGTTTGGTGATGAAATCCATTGTTACAACTTCCCATTTCAACTCAGGAATGGGTAATGAATGTGACAAACTAGTTGGGTGTCTATGCTCAACCTTTACCTTTTGACATTCCAAACATCTGGCAATAAAATCTGCCACTTCTTTCTTCATGTCTGGCCAATAATATTGGCTCTTGACAGCTGCAATAATTTTCTGATAACCTGGGTGCCCAGCATAAGGTACATTGTGCATTTCTCCCAATATCATATTTTTCAATTCATGAGAATTTGGTACATAGATTCTTCCCCTGAACATGAGAATTTCATCCTTATCTAGCTTGTATTCTTCAATTTTTTGCTGCCAATTACCTTGTTGTAATTTTTCTACTAATTCCTTGTATTACAAATCTAATTTTGCACCCTCTAAAATTATGGGTTTAAAATCTGATTGGTACATGCTAATGGTTGTAGAATGCATTTCATGCACTCTTCTAATGAGTTCATCAACGAATTTGTTCTCTTTCCCCTTGATATGATTTATATCAAAGCCATATTCACTTAGAAATTCTAACCATCTACTTTGCCTAGCATTTAGAGTTGGCTGATCAAATAAATATTTCAAACCATTGTGGTCTGTCCTGAGCTCAAACCCTTTCCCCATGAGGTAGTGTCTCCATTTTCTCAAGGCATTCACTATGGCTTCCAACTCCAAATCATGAGTGCCATAGTGTTTTTCATACTCCTTCAACTTCCTTGATTCATAACATATAACAAATCCATTTTGAGTGAGGACTCCACTGAGTCCTTCCTTACATGCATCTGTGCATAAAATGAAGTCTTCATTTGGGTCTACAATCCTTAATATTGGAGCACTTTTCAATAATTTTTTCAAGTGTTGGAAACTCCTTTCACAATCCAATGTCCACTGAAACTTCACACCCTTTCTTTGCAAGGAAGTGATCAGGTGTGCAATCTTTGAGAATCCTTCAATAAATATCATATAGTAGCCTACAAGGCCCATGAATGATCTGACCTCTGTCACATTCTTTGGCGCTGACCATTCTCTAATGGCTTCTATCTTCTCAAGATCCACTGCTATCCCATCCTTTGAAATGATATGTCCCAAATAATGAATTTGCTTCTGATAAAATGAACACTTTCTTAATTTGGCATACAACTGATGCTCCCTTAATACTTGTAAAACCATCCTCAAGTGATGCTCATGCTCTTCTTCTAATTTGGAATATACAAGAATGTCATCCAAAAAGAAAATGAGAAACTTGTCTAAATATTCTTGGAAAACACCATTCATTAAGCACATGAAAATAGCTGGTGCATTTGACAACCCAAATGGCACCAATGTGAACTCATAATGACCATACCTTGTCCTAAAGGAAGTCTTGTTGATATCTTCCTCCTTAATCCTTACCTGATGGTATCCTGACCTGAGATATATCTTTGAAAATATCTTTGCATCCTTCAATTGATCAAATAGATCGTCAATCCTTGGCAGAGGATACTTGTTCTTAACAGTCACTTTATTCAACTATTTGAAATCAATGCACAATCTTAATGTCCCATCTTTCTTCTTCACAAACAAGAATGGGGCACCCCAAGGTGACACACTTGGGTGTATATACCCCTTCTTCAGAAGTTCTTCAAGTTGCATTTGTAACTCCTTCAGCTCTGGTGTACTCATTCTGTAAGGAGTCTTTGACACTGGAGCTGCTCTAGGCATTAAATTTATAGAGAAATCAATATATCTCTTTGGCGGTAGTCCTGGTACCTCCTTGAATACATCCTCAAATTCTTCTAGGACTGCATGCTCTTCCAAGTTTGGCACCTTATCTTTAGGTGTCTCTTCCATATGAGCTGCAAATATTTGAAAGCCTTTCCTATAACATTTCTTCAGCTACAATGCTTAAATTTCCCTGATGGTTACTGCCCTGGGAATTCCCTGGACTTTCCTTAGGCTCCCTTCCTCATCCAAGCAAGTAAATTCCTTTTTATGACAATCTAGGATAGAATGATGCTAATCTAACCAATCCATACCAATTAGATAGTCATAGGAACCTAAAGGCAAGATGTTCAAATCTGCCCTAGTGTTCAACCCATTCATGTCCATAAGACATGACTTAATCATCTCATTAACTTTTCTTTTGGATCTGGTGGCCAACTGCACCAACCAATATTTTCCATGTTTTCTTCTTGGAAATTGAAAACTTTCCACCATATTAGGATCTATATAACTATGACTAGCTCCTGAATCAATTAAAATAGCAATGATTTGGTTGTTGATCATAGCTTCCACTTCAATCATATGTGACTGATATTCTTCTTGCTTGGTGTCTAACACTGCATAGATCCTTGGTACATTTATGCCCATGTCCTACATTTTTTCAGCTTGATGTACATTGTGAACAGTTCTCACTTTTTCACCTCTGTGAGGACAATCTTTGTACATATGATCTCCTTTACAACCCCAACATTGAATAGGTGGTTGCCTTGGCCTTTGAAGAATGGTGTCTTAGATACCTTCTTCCTTTGATTCATCTTGAATTTATTTTTGTCTTCCCAAGATTTTTGGAAAGTTGGCCTTGCTTTCTGCTAATCATATAGGTATTTAGCTCGCCTTATGGTCTCCTCCAATGTCTTGGGATCATCATATTGTATTTTGTCACTGATGAATGATGGTAATCCACTCAAATACCTCTGAATCTTAACTATCTCATCCTTGATAAAAGAGACATACTTCAGCAGTTCTAAAAACCTTCTCTCATATTAATCTATGGTCATACTCCCAAGCTTGATTTCAAAGAACTCTTTCATTTTCTTGTCATAGTATCTCTTAGTCAAGTATTTCTTCTCAAAATACTTCTTGAATTCCCTCCAAGTAACACTTTTCTCTTTAATGTGTTGCACCTACACAAGCTAATCCCAGCACATGGATGCCTTTCCCTTAAGTTAATAGATGGAAATTCTATCGTCTTCATGAGATGAATAATTATGCAATTGAAAATAATTTCTCATGCCAAGCAACCATGTTTATGCATGTTCATCCTTCTTGTGCTTACCATCAAATGTAGGAGGTTTGATTTTGTTCATTTATCCTCGTAGCTCATCCACCCCAGACCTCTTATGATTTTTGATAGGGGATGGACTTGAGATGATATGTGATCTCTTATTGGAATGCCTAGGGGAGTGGTGGTGATGTCTGCTAACACTTTTGGTTCTCCTTTTCTCATCAGGAGGCCTGTGACTTCCTGATTTGCTTGAGCCACTCTCCTTATACAATTTATTTTCTATTCTATTCAAGCTCTCCAATAACTTCATGTTGAAGTCATCGTGTTGCTCCTTGGCCTTTATAAGACTTTCATTATCAACTTTATGGCTTTGGACATCCTTCTATAAATTTTTAATGGTCTCTACCATATTCATGTTTTCATCTCTTCCTTCTCCATGTCTATTGGAGTTTGTCCCTTCAATGCCCAAATGAACATCCATCCCTCTGATCTCATCTTCCTCATTGTAATTCCCCTATGCCTCCTCCATTACTACATAATATTTGTTGATCTTGATCTGATCAATTTGTTGTTAACTCTGCAAAATGTGTAGCCAACAAAACTTTGCCAGGCTAACTGTTTCAACAATTTCATGAAAATATAAACCATTCTGGTTCAATAATACATATCAGAATTCTTCCTTCTGATTTCCTAAAATACAAAATGCCCTGATCAATTTTATGGGTGGATATTTATACTCCATTGTCCAATACCTTTCCAATGCTTGCTCCCATTCTCAATTCTGAGTCTCGAGCAAAATGTTATGGCTATTTAAAAATTGCCCATTAATTTTTCTGTTCATTTTTCGAACTTGGCACAACTCTGCACTGTAAATATGCATTTTTGCACATACTCCTTTGTAATTTTAGTAGAATCTCAATTTTGTTTCCTCATATACATATCATGGACATTTTGTCCGATTTTCGGCTCATTCTGGGTTCCGAGCTGCTAGTTATAGCTTGCTAAAGTTCCAGACCAAAATACCATATTGTAACTAGTATGCTACAGGTGCATTATTTTCCATTTTAAACATCTTTAACATGCCCATACATTTAAGTCAGCTCTAGGAATGTCTTGTATGGCTCAATATATTTCCATTGATTACTCTTGTGCCTCAATCTGATTCCAGAGGATAAAGTTATGGCTCTTTGAAGTCAGTTGGGTCTTAAAATTTACCCTCCAATGTTTGTGTTGTAACTTTCTCATAAAAGCTTCGTTTGACGAACGATTTACACCATTAGAAATCTCTCTCCCAAAATCAATTCACGAATTGAAAATTTTAATTACTAAATTTGCTCCATCTATCATGGCTTCACTGTAACTTCAAATTCGACCAATTCCAGGTCTGAATTTGGTAGAACAAATATTAAACCAGTAATATCTCACCACTTGGTCGAATTTCTCGATTTTCTCATGAATTTAACAACATAAATTGGGGATTTTTTCCAATTCTACACAATTGCAGTTACTTTTTACCATGGACACTCTGCAACTCAGAATTTGGCCACTTCGAAATTAATCCTTTGTAAATTTTCTCTTCAACCCAACTTACTCGACTCATCCAGGCTCATTGTTGAAAACTGTAGCTCTGATACCATGTTGTAACATCCCCAGCCACAAATAGATCGGGCAATGCCACTACTCAAACACTTTACATGGCTCTAATATCATATTGTAACATACCCAACATCCCCACTGAGCTATGCCACATAAATTTTGCGAACTGCATGCAATTAAAACATACACACACACACACAAAACTCTTGTGGAAGATTTATATATAACATGTAAACAGACAAATGTGTTCTATAAATGCACAGATTCACACTGAAATAACAGTAAAAATATACATGCAACATATATAGACAATACCCATAAAACTAAACACAGTTATAACTACACATATGATAACCCATAAAAATAAGCACGTAAATAGCAATGCAACATGTAAATTTATGACACGGTTGATACTTATCTTGGTACAAATATCACCAACTGCGTGCAAACCTTCCACGAAACTCCCAACCTTAGACCACACTGCTCATCACTCTCAGCAGTGGGTCACCCCTGAGTTGGGACTAAACTCCACCCAGGTAAAGGGATTCCTAACCAGGCTAATGGCTCGTAGACAACAGGAAAGACTCTGTCACAAGTGCTCACTCAACTAAAATCCTATAGTCCCTCATTCCCCACATTCCTATTCCACCCCAGGAAGTGTGCCCCTTCTCTTCTCAACAGTCCTTTGGCTTCCCCACTTCCCCTCCAGGGCTTCAACAATAGGCCGGACAGGAAGTCTTAGAGCCCTATAGCTACAGTTTAGCACCTTCAGGAAATCAATTCCCCAACAATTCTCTCACCCAGAGAGAGATTGCTCATGGGCCTGACAACCCGCTTCTTCAATATCCCACGGGCTTGACAACCTGCTTCTTCAGTCCAGCTCCCAAGCTAACCAACTACACGGACAGAAAATGGCTATGGATCGAGGTTCAGGTACAGTGACAAGAAATATGGAGGATAGATGACTGCCTGAGTGAATGCTCATGGATCATTGACTGGATGCCTGAATGATGGGAGGAATGATGGAAAGAATTATGGGAAAATATCGTAAAATGAACTAAGTCCCAACATTATGCATACATGTCCCCCAACTTGACACTTGTCATGTTGGGAGCTACTCTACCCCACTTGTCCCCAACTTTGGAACTTAGGATAAAATAGTTATCCATACTTTATACTTTAAGAAATATTAATATAATATTCCTTTTTGGATTAATCTCCCTAGATTAGCCCCTTTTTCTTTAACTTTAGCCCCACCCTTTCCCTAACTAGTGGAGTATAGTCTCCCATACTCTTTTATCGTGGTCGGTCTACGCGCAATGATGTATTTTATATTAATTATGAGACATATACAAAAATAGGTCCACTGTCCTTTAACATCTAGGCTCTTCGGCCTAATCAAAAAACAAGAATCCTAGCTTATAATAACTGGCTCACCAGCCTATAAAACATAGCATGTACACAAAGTCTCACTGGCCTCAAAGTCGTGCACACTTATGTTGTTGTGCGCGGTATCCTAGAATATGCAAACTTCTTCATTTTACTGCGCAGTACATGCGCGCACTATGCCATGAAAGGTGGATACAAAAATGATTTCAAACATCTCACCAGCTTAAGTACATTTTCATTACATTACAATTGGGTTCGGCCTAGGGATATTACAGCTAGACCAACAGGGGGAAAAGGGTCAGCAGGTAGCTGAGCTCTGTGGGCAGTTAATGGACCTACGATGGCATTTCTAATGTGTGTTGCAAGGAGTTGTGGAGGTTGGGTGGGAAGATATCAATGAAGAGATCATTGATTCCTACACTAGTATTGCTCCATAGTGGAACCTTCTTATGAGGCGAGTAGCGATGGTAGGCGTCATCATCAGAGGACAAAGGAGGCATCCAGTAGGAGGACTTGGAGTTGTTGGAGGAGCACCCCTAGAGGGGGGGTACCTATAGTTTCCACCATCATAATATCTTTGATGTATTGGATGTATTTATATATATGGGCATGGCCCATAGATTTTGTATATGTCACATTGTATATGGGCATGGACGATATATTTTTTATATGACACATGTATTTTTTTATGTCGCATCTGTAGTGAGGGTTGATCTAATGTATCAATGTATTCTATATTGAAACTATGATATATATTCATACATATATGTATACAACATTTTACGACTCCTTATGTGTTGGATGTGATGGATGTGCTTATGATGTCTTGTTTTCTTTGTAAATTCTTTATATATGATGATGATAATAAAAACATGCATACATTGATGTGATAAATCGTAAAAGATAATGTTTAATGTGATAGATGCTAGTCTAGAATTTCATTTGCAATGTTGTCCACAAATTAATTTGTAGTTCTAGGAATATGTATGAATGTGATGGATTCAAAATTGCTTGACAAAAGTTTTACTTGCAAGTACTTTATAAATAGGAAGGGATAAAAAACATGGTAAACATTATTCATATGTGAGACAATGAGATTAGAATCCAAGAATATGCTTAGGTGTCAGATAAGAAGTTGAGTAGGATCAACCAACATGCCAACCACAATAGCATAGTCTTCTTGGTTATTCAGAGTTGGCCCTAAGCATATGGCACATGAGTGAATTAGCATGTGTGAGGATGAATAAATGGCCCAAGATGCATAGGTTATATTTTGATTCCATTGAATAGAACCATTGGAAAAATCTATGTGATACATCGGTGAATGATTCATCTAGTAAGAAACAAAAGCACAAGTGATCAAGAGCATCAAACATATTAAATGTTCGTAAAAATGACTAAAAATGCTATTGAAAATTTTACAAACTAGAATGTACAAATGAAGGTGGGCCTAAGTAGGTGGCTACTCAAAGGTAAAATTTCTTCAAGTATAACATGTCAATGAGATCCTTGAAGAGACCACCTTCTCGGTAAGAAAGGATGTATGCTCTCCGAGTGAGGCAATGTTTGATAATGAAGGGGCTTTTCCAGAGTGTCTTGAATTTTCCTAGGCCTCAGGTGTCATGGGTGACATCGTAATTTAGAATAATATCACTCTAATTAATTGAATAAGGGTTTTTCTTTGTGATCAAATGTGGCCTTGGATAATTTTTTATTTCTTTGTTATTTTCTAGTGAAGAATGTTGATCCTCATCTATGTTATCTAAGGCAATGATATGGTGTTCAATGATGGCATGATTGTGTCCAGGAATTTTTTTGTAAGATCAAGCAAATATGTCTCAAAACTATTGAAAGAGATCCTTGTACACAAGTACATACTCTAGGGAGAATTCTTCTCCAAGGAGGATGTTTTCACTGATGTCAGGTTTGACCAAAATGTCCACTTAGATGGTAGGAGAGACATTGGTCATATTTCCTTCTTAAAAAGAATCTAGGGATAGGATCAAGTTTTTGAACCAATCGATATGCCCAAGAGGAATGAATTATTTGGTTTCAACTGTGTATATGTCTGAAGACGTGGAAATTTGAAATTCGTTTTGAGGGGGGGGAGGAATTATGGTGCATCACATCCCAAGGGTATTTTGGTGTCTTCATCACCTCTAGAATGTCCTCATATGAATGAAATACACGAAAATTGTTAATGATCACCAAATAAACTAGTAAATAACTCTCCCAAATTCTCTTTGGGTGGATAGAGTCACAGCAAAATCCTCCCTTGGAAATTCTACCTTTTTTCTGGTCTACGGACAAGAGGAAACCCTGCCTACTCATGCCTTCCTACCTTCTCTACAACTTGCCCAATCTGTTGAAGACAAAGAGTGCTCAATAATGAAACAAAGGTTAAATATGCTCCTCAATTTTGAAGAAGATAGGGAAAAGGCCAAAAGCAACCTAATGCAACATCAAGAAATAATTAAGAGTTGGTTTGATAAATCATCTGTAGGAAACAAATATTTTCAAGAAGGCGATCTTGTCCTCAAGTGGGATAAGGAAAATGAAATTAAAGGGAAGCATACCAAATTACAGAAACTCTGGCTAGGTCCATTTCAAATCCATAAGAATATTGGACCAAGAACTTTTAAACTCAGGACATTGGAGGGGAACAAGGAAGAGCTCCCTATCAATGGACAAGTGCTTAAATAGTACTTCTCCTAATCACCCCTAATTGATGTAGCTATGTACATAGTAGCTTCACTTATATTTTGTTTGTAAATATTTTCAGATTTCCTTTCCTTGCTTTAACATGTTGTATTTACTTTACCACTGTAATAAAGCATCTTCTAACTTGTTCCAAATTTGGTTTATTGGAGTTTGTGTTACAATCTAGGCATTCAGTCTGCATAAGGATGGTTATTTGGGTGATTTGGTAAAGATGAAACACCTTGCATATGGTATAGAAGAAAACGATTTATAACTTATGCTCACATTGATTGGAAATAATTTAGAATACGTTATTATCAGAAGAGCCGTAGATTATATTTAAAAGAGGTTGAAACATTTAAATTGACAGGATATTTGTTAACTATGTGATCACTCTCACTTCTGACTCACTAAGTCATAAAAAGGAACATGCACTATCCACTGATGTCTTCAGGATAATGCTTGTGAGACGTCCCTATTATTGACTAACTTAATGAAGATATGTTTGGAGAGGACCCATGAAGTTGAAATAAAGAATAAGACATGCATATCAAATCAACTCGTGTATCACCCTACTTCCCTAGAACCCATTATACATAAATGATACATAAATTACAAATCAAAAGGGTGAAATATACAGTCTAAATAAATATGAAGTTGAAAACACTAATAATTGTTTGTGAAGTACAAGTAAACCCGACAAGGCTTTGGAAACTTGTTGGAAGTTGGGCCATGCTTGTATGATACCAAGACAACTTCGTCGGGGCTATGGACACTCACTGGCAGTGAAGCAATGTTGATAAAAAAAGAGATGAGGAACACACATTAGTCTATAAACAGTCAAGAACAAGCTTTTTTGGTGTCTCGATCCTCACATATTTATAAACTGAGTTCCTCCATTAATTATCTCAGTGGGACTATAATGAATATCATTAAGGTTGGTACTATGTTCTCATATTTTAGAATGAGCGATTTTTGTGGGGTCCATTGATCCAGATGGATATAGGTGGCCACCCACCTTTTCCAACTGGCTCAAAACAGTTTTCTAGCAATTTGGCAATTTACTATTTTTAGCAGGTTTTAACTTCCGGGGCCATTTTGAGGGCCTAAATGAAGTTTTTTGAGGATCGACCCAACTCAATGATAGACGAAGGAATGATTGAGGCCCCAAAATGAATCTCCTCGACAATACCTTTCCAATGGGCTATCATGCACCTAAAACAGAGATCGTATGTAAAAGTTACGACCACGGGAAGTCGATGCACTAACTTACCCAAACAGGGCCCACATGACTTTTGACGCTTCATCTCCTAGGGTTAGGTTTTTGGATGTCTAGGATTTTTTTCATTCCTGATTATTGTAAAAAGGCCTTCAAAGCCTCATTGTAATCTTATTCTTGCGAATGAGTGCAACCGTCACATCTCTTCTCAAAGATAAGTCGCCGCCATTCTAGCAAGCTTGTTTCCGCTGCATTTTACAGTTTCAGCTTATTTCGTTATTGAATATAAAATCAGTTTTACTATATCTCTATTATTTTGTGTGAAGCACCTGTTAATAATCTGTATTCATTTTGTTCTACTCATAAAATCTGGATCAGTGGTATCAGAGCAGGCTGCTCTTGATCTTTTTTCAGTGCATGTCCCCGACGAGGTCCGAGTATAGAAAGTTGGGTCTCGAGTTTGTCTCTCTTGAAGACAATCACTCTCACACACCCAAGAAACCCTCAATGGAGGAAAAAAATAAAAAGGACGTAGCAAACGATCCTATCAGTCAGTTTCTTGAGCAATCTCTCGCGCGACAGAGGGACGAAATGATGAAGAATTTTTCTCACATCCTTCAATGCCTGCCGATAGAAATAGGCGCATCTTCATCAAGAAACCACTTTGGAGGCACCTCACCTTTCAAGGTAAAAGTTAATTTTGATATTCCTGTATTTGAAGGAAATATAGATGCAGAAGCCCTAGACAAATGGTTAAATCTGCTAGAAGGTTATTTCTCTGTTCACAATTTTTTAGACAAAGAAAAGATCACCTTCACACTCCTTAAAGCTCTCCCACATGTCAAACATTGGTGGGAAGCTTATTGGGAGCAGAGTTCCATAGAGGATTCTAAAATATATGGGGTTGATCCCACTTGGTATTTTTTGTGGATGCGGTAAAGGAACAACATTACCCAGTTGGAAACTATGAGGACCAATGCATGAGATGGACCACATTGCAGAAAGAGAGGGGCCAAGCAGTTTTAGAGTTCAACAATACCTTCCATACCTTGCACACCAAGTTGGGTATCAAAGACTTCGAACAACATTTGGTTCTAAAATACGATGGGGCTCTACATAGATACATCCAAACTAAAATGGATTTTCTGGACATCTCATCACTCGGTGCTGCCTATCGATATGTTGTTAAAATCGAGCAGAAATTTAAGCACCGGAACAAACGGGAGTTTAGATCTGCAAATCCACAAAAACCAAAGTATGACAAAGACAACCCTAACAAACAGTCTCCTGAAAACCAGTCCAAGACATAGGAAAAGAAGGGTCACGGGAAGACAAAGAAGGACACCGGAAAATGGTGTGATTTCCACAAAATCCCCTGGCACAACACCGATATAGTTCGCTCAAAACAGTCATTGGTGGTCGAGATCAAAGACAAGGAGTCGAACCCTGATTCAAAATATGATTCTGAAAATGTTGGTAAAGGATAGATCATTGACATAGACCCCACTACTATTTTCACGACCGCAATAATTCAACCAGAAGAACCTACAGATCCAGAAGATGGGGAGTGTCTGTTTCATTCATAGATGTGGGTGAAGGGGACCCCGCTGCATGTTTTTGTTGATAGCGGAAGCCAGAAGAACTTCATCTCAGCAGAGGTTGTCAAACATTTGGGATTGTCAACAACACCACACCCACATCCATACAACATCGGGTGGCTTCACCAAGGACAAGATCTTCATGTCATCCAGCAGTGTCGATTTTCATACGACATCCAACCCTTCAGGGATGAGGTATTATGTGATGTGGCCCCACTGGATGTCTGTGATGTTCTCTTGGGCCAACCATATATGTGGAAGCGCCATGCTATTTATGAGTCTCGACCTCGTAGTGTCATTGTCACTTTGGGGGGTCATCTCTACAGAATACCAGAGGTAGTTCCCACTACTGTTCCACCTAAAAAGTGTTGCAAAGTAGTATCTCATACTGCAAAATTTAGCTTCTTCACAATCCGTTCAAAAGGAGAATAGAATGACACTGCAACAACTACAACCTCGCCCCAAGCACCTTCTATCCTATAGAAGCAGGTCGATAAGGCTGTAGAAAAACACAAAGATTCCTTCTGCACACTGTCCTCTCATGTATCTCGACTTGTTGAACAGCCTCAACCTCAACAGGTTTGTGACAGAATTCCACAAATTGAGCAGTGCGACGTCTCCAGCAAGGCAAGCAGCTCACCAAGATGCAGATTCAGCAAACTCTTTTCCCTCTCCCCCGGGAACTCAACGCAATGGATACCATTACTTCCTAAGGAGGGAGGATTGATCCAGATGGATATCGGTGGCCACCCACCTTTTCCAACTGGCTCAAAACAGTTTTCTGGCAATTTTGGCAATTTACTATTTTTAATAGGTTTTAACTTCCAGGGCCATTTTGAGGACCTATATGAAGGTTTTTTGGGATCGACCCAACTCAATGATAGTCAAAGACATGATTGAGGCCCCAAAATGAATCTCCTTGAAGATACCTTTCCAATGGGCTATCATGCGCCTAAAACGAAGATCGTATGCAAAAGTTATGACCCCGGGAAGTTGATGCACTAACTTACCCAAACGAGGCCCACATGACTTTTGACGCTTCATCTCCTAGGGTTAGGTTTTTGGATGTCTAGGACTTTTGGAATTCCTGATTATTGTAAAAATGCCTTCAGATCCTCATTGTAATCATCTTCTTGTGAATGCGAGTAGCTGTCACATCTCTTCTCAGAGATAAGCTGACACCATTCTAGCGAGTCTTTCACTCTGTATTTTTACAGTCTATGTACATTTATTTTATTAATAGAAATTGTGTATTACTATATATATATGTGTTTATGGTTGCATCTTTGATACATTTTTGTTATATTATCAAATATTTGTGATATCTCTATGCATTTCTTTATTATATCTCCACTCTCATTTCGTGCCCAAAATAATCCGGATCATCCATAGTATAGATCCACCTGTCAAATTTTTTGAAATTATATAGTTAAATATTCACAGTATAAAGGTAAATATGGAACAAAGATAACTAGTTCTCCCAACAAGTCACCATTTTTTGTGACATACATGACATCCCACTAAATCTCTTGAGTTTTAGTCGGTACCCACACTACCAAAATTTTGCAAGGTACTAATCCTTTTACCCTAATGGTTATTTACTTATGAGATTGATGTTTGTATGCAAATGCAAAAATGAATTTGGTGCATAATCTACCAGTTGCTACTCGAATCCATCATAATATACTCTTTCTGCAATTTTACCCAAATGATTTGGAACTTATTTGAAAATGAAACCACCTACAACTACTTGGCCCCTCACCTCCTTACTCTTATGATCCCAAATGATATCATCATCTCATGGCTTCTGACATTCTGATGTTCCTCAAATATAAAAGTTCCAATGATGATGCCTTAACAACATCATCATTGGCAAATTGCTTTAGGATCTTGTTCATTCTGACTTAACTTTTATCTTGACAACAATATTGGTGATGTGGTTGTTTATGCTTCTGTCACCGGGGGGTTAGTCCTAGTCTAGTATGAATGAAATCTAGGCCCCACTTCTCCTAAGTACCTTAATGCATTCTAAGACCAATTCAGCTACGCAACCTCCTAGTCATGTTCATATGACCTAGATCACAGATCGTCGGTGTTGTACTTCTGACTTGTTATCGTTCATCCAACCACAAAGTCTTGACTATGACGCCTTTGAAACATCGTCATCGACGAATCACCATAGAAAGAAATCCTTCATGAGTTGTTTGTAAAATATGACGACGATATTTGTATTTCAAGAGCCACGTCATTACACACGTGGCCAATTGTGATTGGCTTTGAATTTACCCAAGTTAAAATATGTACTATGTTCCAAATGGACCCCATCCTTTCGTTGTCCCACATTATTACTCTTATATAACATTCACAAAACTTTATGCTCAAACATGGAAATATTTCTTTAGCTCACACATTTCACCAAAATCTTTCATTGTCGAAGAACAACATGATTTTATCCTTGTTCTCCCTATGGAAAATTTCGACGATGATATCGCTCGAAACATATCACCAACGATATAACCTTGGAACTAGTAGATGGCATAGATCAGTCCAACGCCCTACAACTTCATCTCAGCCGCTACAATTGACCTCTTTCTCTGACCTTACACATCATTTTTTGATATAAAGACATAAAATAAAAGAGAATGCTTTTTCCTAAGTGGTCCAATCGTGAAGCTTCTAATCTCGCTGAAATCCTTTAGCACTCTCTTCAAAAGTATTTGATAATGAAAGTATGTCGTCATCAAAAAATTACCTTGCCACCCTTACCGACTAAGCCTTTTGTTTTTTTCACCGACGATGATATCATTTCTCCCCTATGCTCATTAACTCCACCTCACCGATGATACAACAATAGTCATAACTACTGAGCTGTATACGAGAAAATATTTATGGCTCATCGTACAAAAATGACAAAGTCGGAGTTGTAACACGTTTTTCAATAGTTGCATAGGGTTTGGGTAAATTGGGGAATATTATAACCCTATTTAGAAGTAATCGAACTTAATTGATTGTAATACTAAAATAAACACACCTACGATGTTGCTACAAAATACAGATAAGTTTTTCTTTGGGTTATAGTCTTCAAAGTAACAAGTAAGTATTTTGCAGATTATTAGTAGCTATGACTATACTCTGTAATAGTTTGATATTGAATTAATTTCATTTGATGTCACAAATTGAACATGTAACAAAATGTCTTGGATGTAGACTAGGAAGGGTAAAGCCCAAATAACTATTGTTCCCACTCCTATTCATGGACTATAATCTCTCAATATTTTTGACACGAATAGAAATGATGGAAGAGAGTATCACCCTAGCTACTATGAAATTCACAAAATGTTCCAAAATGAGGATTTCCCATCTGATGATGAAGACATCGACAAATACTAAAATATCCACAAAAGTGACATTCACATTGTGGTTTCTCACCAAGAACTTTTCTCCTACAACGATGCTAAAAAATGGTGTTTTTCACATATACAAAAGGACATAGGGTTGATAGTAAATTCTTCAGGTGTTTTGATTTCATCTATCAAGACATAAGACATTAAGTTTCATTATAAAACCTCGAAACCCACTGTTGCACTGGATGAATTATTCTTGGACAAATTCGGGGTCGATCACAATGACTTCAAAACTCTAATGGAAGACTGGTTTGTTGATGAAGAATGGCCATTGAAGAAAGGAGTGAGATACGTCTTAGCGTAGTATCTGAAAGACCCATACAGGATAATAATTGAAATGATATGCAAACTCTATGTTGAGGAGAAAAGCACCCACTTCAAGATGGAATGGTTCCCGATGGCCTACATAGTGGACAAAACTATAAAATAATTCAATTGGTTTGGTATCCTATCATTCAACATCACAAATTGAGTTCGATATCCTCAAGGTGTGAAAAATCCTAGTTTTAATATGTCAACATACCTTATAGATGCAATTTGTGTATCCAATAGATTTCCTGCATTTAATTGGGCCTGGAACCTAGATCAGATCCCAGTCCATAGTTATTGTTCTTAGTTGTAGGAAATTAATTGCAAAGAAAATTTCTACGACCTATGTGACTACTTTCTTTCTCCCCTACACAAAGCCTTCTTCAGTGTTCATCTGCATAGAATATCCCCAGGGGCTATCAAAACCCTAAGGGAAATAGGGGATTGGTATATGAAAAAATAATATACCTTCATAAGGATATTTGGGGCCATAAGACTGCCACATTTGTTACCTAAATACGTTCCTGATAAATCGTTGGCAAGAGAGATAGCATACCAGAGAATAGAAAAAGGGACCACTTCCTACTTATCAAAGAAAAACAAAAAATACTAGCCAAATTTTCCTCTACACATAGGCCAATTTTCTCTATAGAATACAAAACATGCTGAAAAGGAGGTTGAAACCCTTAAGGAATTATGTCTATGAGTTAGAAAATAGAAATGGAATGACTGTCAAAATCTGGTGTATGACCATATGAGGGTTGTCAATTTAGCACCAAAGGTAATGCATAAAGTCAATTTTGTAGAAGATATCTTCAGGGGAGCCTTGTATTTTGAAGAGGTGATAGAGAGGCTTACTACTAAAACATGCCGTGAAAAGATTCAAAAAGAGGAAGAAGAAGACAAGATCTTGAGGATAGAACAGTTCAAATCCTTACTCCAGAAAGACAAAGAAATATTGGAATCTCAATAACGTGAAAAGAAACTCAAGGAAGAAGAAAGAGCGAGAAAGGTTGAGGAAGTAGAAAAGATATATCAATAGAAAAATAAGGTCAAGGTCGAGAAAAAAATGAATGATTTAGAAAAGAACAAAGATGAAAAACCATCTTCTAAAATAAATATTGGGGAAGAGTTAGTTGATGTAGAACTTAAGAAGAAAGAAGCAACAAATACAAGACAAGCAGAGGAAGAAAGAAAAAATAAAGAAGATGAGGATAAAACAAATGCTACCAAATTGCAGGAGAAAGGACTACAGAAAGATAACACAGTTGTGACAATAGATCCTGACACAAGCATACTCAATGTTCCTGAAAGAGTGCACTCCCCTAGCAACCATCCTAGAAAGTATTTCAGTCACACCTGCAAGTCTTAGAATTGAAGATGTAGTTATTGTTGTAGGTGACTATTACTATAGCCACACAACTAAGGATATTGAATAAAGGACGACTAAAAGGAAGAGAGAAGAAACTAATACAAGTCACAGAACAATTGAACGTGTTATCAAATGGAAAGCAAGACCAGATACCAAAGATAATGTACTACAAGCAGCCTCAGCACTCAATGTCATTGTTGGTGCAATTGTTGTGTCGGTCTATGAAGTAGTAGAAATTCTGGATACAACAAAAGAAATAATCGTGGAACTAGAAGCTTCCATTAATACAATCAAGGATAATGTGGCCAGTGGATTCAGGAAAGAAGCCACGATAGTAGAACAGTCACACAAAGAAGAAATATAGAGACAATTGAGGCTTCAAGAAAGGGACTTAACAACACAATTTGAGAAGAAGATGAATCTAAACCAAAAGATTCACCCGAAAGAAACATAAAAAATTAAAGCCATGCATGATCAAGAAATTGCAAGGATCAAAGGGGAAAAGTTAGAAATCAGTGCATATAATGAAAAGATTGAAGAACAAGTATGAAAATCGCAACAAGATAACCATCTTCTGGAGAAGGTTGTAGAAGAAAACAAGACAAAAATAGTGGTCCTAGAAATAATTAGAGAAGAAGACATTAGGGAAAATGAAACACTAAGAGATATGCATAAAACATTATTTCTCTTACTACACAACATTCAAAAGAATTGATCAAATCACATGAAAGTATTTCAAAAAATAAATTTCATGAAAGAAAAATATCAAAATGCATATGACTATATCGTCCAATGGAAGGATGTTTGTGATAATCCTCCTAGTAGCTTGCCAATGTATACAACCAAGCAGAAGATTAATGACCAAATATTACTCGACATAGGGAAATCTATTCTCAATAACATGGAGAATACTCAGATGAAGGTAGATCAAGCTAGAAGGAAGTTGTGGATAGCAAACGAATAGCTACTAGAACAATTCAGGATGGAGAACAAGGAAGACTTGGGAAAAGCAGGATCAACTCATACAATGATAGAATATATTGAGACCATATGGAATTTGAGCATGACGACTATTGAAGCCACAAACAAAATTGATCAGTAAATACTCAATAAAATAATAGTGAAGCCAAATCAACTGATCCGATTAATTGAAAAACTTCACACAACAGACAGAGGTTGTGTTAAGGGAAAAATTCACAAGTTTGATTTGTGACGGGGAACTGGAACTTGAAAATATTCAGTTAAACAAAGTAGATGCCATCCTCGAGTACTTCACACTATGGAGAAGCTTCATTGACAAAACACAACAGTCAAAATCCAGTTGATCATTGTAATTGAACTCTGCATCATAAGAATTTTTTTAATCATTGTAATATCCTGATTGGGAATGAGAACCAAAGCATAGTAACGATCCGTTAATCATTTGACAATTATAGAATTCGAGCCACATCTCTTCATATTCTATAAAAGAGATGAATGTAAATAATCAAGGACTTTTGTGCTTTGTATTGCAGGATGTACTATTACTCCTAATGATAAAGAGCAAGAGGCGTTTTCTGGAACTATGATTATGGTAAATGTATTTTAGACTATTCTTAATGCATTTGTTTTAATTTGAGTACCTCATGTTCATGTGTATGCATTTTTTCTGCATGTCCATGTATGCTTAGATTTTTACAGTTTCATCTATTGGATGTAGTTATAATATTGTTGTATGTGATAATGACTAATTGCTATTGTCTTCTTAATGATATTATTGTTCTCACATGCCATTTGAATTCATGAACTATTTCTAATTCAAAAGGATATCATTCTTAATTGTATTCAATCTCCTTGAGTTAGATCCTAATCAAGATAGGATTAGTGTAGTTTAGGATTGCATCTTAGAATAGCTATAGGTAGCATCATTCTAGTTTATTTTAGTTTTTAATTCATTTGAGAACATCTGGTTCTCAGATTCATATTTATATATTATACTTAGTTTGAAAACCAGGCCAATATACTTGTCGAAAACGCCATCCCAAATGAGACTGAATCTAATTGGGACTTTCCATCGAGCATTCTCCCTTACTTGATTGAACAGTCCTTTTGTACTTGTTATCTCCTAGCCTAGGGATAACTAAGGATATTATGTCTCGAGGCCCACAAGTCCTAGACATGGAGTACTGATGGGTATTCTATATGCACTAAATCCCTCAATTAAATTTTCAACTCGGGGTAAGTAAAATTAGAGTTGTAGCACTATATGTGCCAAGGCGGAAAAGCTAATGGAATTATTGTCTATATAAGGGGATGGTCTATCTAAGGATTAATCTACTTAAGAGATGACTCTTTCATTTTTATCAATTAGAAAACCCTATTAATGAACTTGAATTATTTACCCTAAGCAGCTTCAAACAATGGATCGATGGATTATTCCTAAATATGCAAATCAAATACTACTTTGAACAAGTTAATCTATTCAACCTAATGAGAAACATCAAGTATATTACTTTTGATATTTTATCTTTAAGCAAATAAGCAATCAAACAACTACCCTATCAAAACTATTTCAACAAGTAAACTCTATTCTTAAAACAAAACTCATAATCATTTCTATTTTGCAAGAGAGAAATCTTAACCTACTTAATCAAAAAACATCATCACTGTATTCATATTCTAATTAATCAAAACTATTCTTAATTTGCAATAACAGGAAAAGATCATTCAAAGATGATGATTATGTCTTCGGTGCCTAACAACATCACGATGGCATCTGACTATTAATGATAACTCAAGAGGGATTAATTCAATGTTGACTTCTACAGAGAAATGGAAAGTGTGAATCAAGCAATCTAATGAAAGCTTTGCCATTATAGAAGCAACACTAAGTATCCTGAAAATCCATGTGATCTCTAAATTTCATGCATCAATCATCAATTATTAAAAAGTACTCTTATACTAATTCAAGCACACTCTTGTGCTAACTTAAGCAAGTTTACAAAACTACAAACTTATGACTAGAAATATTAACTCAAAATCAATCGTCTAATTAAAATTGCAACTCAAATCTAAAACTGAGATTTCATAATTAAACTGGGCTAATCCTATCTTTAATACTCAAATTTCAAACTAGAATACTTGTACAAACATAATCCCAAAATATACTTCTATCCTAGCATACTAAAACAAGATTAATAAACCAATTAAATCCATGAAAACATAACTTGAATTGAGAGTTAAATCTAGCTTAACTACAACTATTAAAACTTGCAATTATTTATCTATCGAAGCTTGCAAAAGAAACTCTGTCTACACTAATCCTTTGTTTTAAATACTACTCTGTTTTAACTTGCAGAAATCAATTTAAAAATTTAGCACTCATCTAAGTTAGTATCTTGCAAGCCAATTGTTAAGAACTAAGAAACATAGCATGACAAATAACTATCTCCTATAAGCAACCTGCAAAAGAGGAATTGGACAATTCAATTATAAATAACAAACATAGTATTTAAAACTAAAAAATACATATAATAGAGAAATGAAGTGAATTATAACTACACAAATGAAGCGCATGACCACTGGTGGGCCCCCCAGCAGGTCATGGCTACTCTTCAACAGCAAAACGCAAGCTCAAATCAACACGATTTTGTCATTAATTTAAAAACACAGTCTGAACATAAGTTTGAAAATATGTATCAATTACACAATGAAACATCTTCTTAAAATTATGTCTGTGATCTTGCCACTACTAGTGGTATTTATAGTGAATTACAGTTCGAGAGGTCGACCACTGAAAGGGTCGACCTCCTCTAAAAATGGCAATTCCATTAAATGTGCTCTAATAGCTTTGGCTTCTAGAAAATTCGTGAGCCAATCAGTGATTAGTGTAACCGCCTAATTTGAGATGTCATGAGCTCAGTAGCTGGAGGCCATGAGGGGACACAAAACCCAGGTCGTCGATTCACCCATCGCATGCTGCCAATGTACCAACCACCAACTCGCCTGCGCTCCGAGTGTTGGATTTGTTGGATTACTGAGAGGGGGGATGAATCAGTAATAGAGAAATTTAATCCTTTTTAACCATATAATCCAAGTGTTATATCAATGTATCATTATCATCCAATAACTTCAAAGTAAATAAGCAATGAACAAATGAACAATCATACACATACACAGTACACCAGTGTTTTATGTGGAAACCCAAAGTGGGAGAAAACCACAGAATGATTTTTCTGATATGTCTTGAAGAATTACATTCATTGGAAGCACCAACTTCCTTTGTTTTCTAGCTGCAACTGGAAGGAGGATCCAACCCCCTATTTTCTTAGGATACAACCTAAAGGAAGCTCCAACTCCCCAATTCTCTAGCTACAACCTATCTCATCAATCTTATCAACCAAATCAGATCTACTCACCAAGATCAATCACCAAGACAACTCTCAAAGATGTGCATCAACCAAGCATACCACAATAACTCATAATCATCACCAAGGTCAATATGTGCTTCTAATAATACAAGTTTTCTACATCATCCATAAACCATGTGTCAACAATACTACTAACAAATACCTCCAACCATGTACCAAGTATGTACCAACATCATACATCATGTATGTGCCAACTCATCAACTACTTGTCTCAACCATGTACCCAACATGTACCTTAACCAAAATCCCTCATCAATTTCATCATACAACTATAATTTGTAACTCTGTAATAGCCCTGGTGTATATGATCACATACCTGCAAACCTTCCTTAACTTTAACAACAAGAGACTAGAATTTTCATCAAACTTTTATTTAGTCTCACATGACTAGTTTTGGATTAGTCAACAACCCTAACTTGAAATAATCATAACTTTGTACCTGTAATGAATATATATATAAAACTTATACACAATATTCTTAAGTGTTTTTTATGCAATTTCTCCAAGTGTCACTACTTGGAACTTCTCAAAAAAACAGTTATAGAAAAAACGGTATACCTTGCTGAATTCTATTTTATTCTAGAGAGCGACCTTGTAGAGAGTGTCTCGCATGGAATATTTGTTGAATTGATTTGAAACTGTTACATGACATACTAAAGACTGTACTATAACCAACACATTTGGTCTTACTAATTTTGATCTGTTATGAATAATTTATGACGTTTTTACTAGAAACACCTGTTTTAGACTACTTTCAGGACTAGCCACAAACCCTATTTTCCACGGAGTGTAACTCCAAAAATACAACGACCCACAAGCTGAATTTTTTACCACGGATAATTGGATATGTTTCCTCAATGGAAAGGCAATTTCATGGTTTGAATCATTCTATAAAAAAAGTTATTTTGAAAATGGTGAGATGACCTGTAAATAACATAACTTAGAAAGCATCATCAAAATAATTTATCCTTCCTTGAATTTCGACCTTCTTTTCTTCACCTTCCCTCAAAATTAAGCTTGTATATCCTTTGGTTACCTCAGAAACCTATATATATGCAATATTCTCAAGTTTTATCTAAAATGAGAGAGCCTTCCTCTTATTTATACTCTTCAAGTAGCTTCCTTAAAACATCTTCTAGGTCACACTTTAACCTACTCCTTATTTTAGGGTTAACCCACTTCTAATTTCTCCATTAAATTCATTATTTAAATATAATTATTTTTTGTATTCACTTTGGAATTATAGTACACTCATCCTCACTTTATTATTTACCTTTTTAAAATCTCTTAAACCACTTTGACTACTTTGACCTTTATTATTTACCTTTTAAAATCTCTTAAACCACTTTGACTACTTTGACCTTTTGGGGCTTCTAGATGACATATGAGGGTCCTCCAACTTCGTAAGGCCATAACTCTCAAACCGTGAGGAGTTATGTGAAGTTCCACATACCTCCAGAAATGGAATGACATGTACTATACATATAGAATAGTATTATCTCTAAATATATCAAAACTCATACCATTATCCATCAAACAAACTTGGGCCCATTACCCAAACCTAGGTTCTCCAACTTCTCATGGCCATAACTCTCTAACCGTGAGGAGTTATGTGACGTTCCGCATACCACCAAAAATGGCATGACAAGAAATATCCATCTAGGCTAGTTGCACTGAAAAATTCACTTACCCTCATATCATTATTCCACAAATAAGCATGGGTTCTCTAACCATACTTGTAGGATAACTCAATCCGCAAAGTGTCTTCCCGCGAGGGATTTCACCATAAGGGGAACACTTTGGAGTTCATCCATTTGTACTTATTATCAACCATGACAAGACAGTAATGAGTCATGTTTACATCAAACAAACTTGGGTCCATTACCCAAACCTTGTGCTACCAGAATTCGCTACCAGACTTTCTCCAAGGGTTCACATCAATCACTAAGGGGTTGACATCAATCACTAAGGCTTGACATCAATCTACAATATAACTCTCCAATAGTTGACATCAATGAAAACAAACAATCCATACCAACTATCCATCAACCTAAGCCAATTGTCTGACAACATCACGTGTCGGATGATGTGTCGGATCGTGTACCGGATGAAGTGTCAGATTAGGTACCAGATGGAAGATTGGACTGTGAATTCACCCTGTCATACACAGATTATGCATTATATCCTTATAAACATAAAAAAATGAATTGGATTTAGCTCAAAATCATCATAAAACATTGATTACACATACCTGGTATAATTTCATGATGAATTGATACAAAATCCTTTGAAAACACCTTCAAAATGGTCAATAGCATATACAATATTGATGCAAAAATGATTTAACCATCGCAACAAAACAATCAAAATACGAGCCCAACAAGTACTAAGAGCCATATTGACTTGAGCCTGGCCCTGGAGGGCCCATCCTTATTCTTCAACACCTCCATCTTGTCAGCAGTAGCAACATCCATCCCATCAGCCTGGTCCTTTAGCAACAGTGGGTCTTGATCCATGAGGTAATGAGTTAGGGTATCATGTTATGTGTCACTATGATTCTAAAAACATTTGAATATGTGCATTTAATTATTTTTACTTATGATGTGTGCTTGGACCTTATGCATTTCCACTTTTCCACACCTGGGGGGGATGACAGGATTCCCTAGCAAGTTGGTTCCCTTAGCATTTGAGTTTCCATTGGGTGGGTTCATGAAAGGTCATCGTCCATTCCCACCATACTTCTCACTTTTCATAATTTTCTCTCTCATCCATCCCCTACATTGGTTCATGCATTGGGTTTTCCAAGATAGCAAAGGGTTGTACCTTACCTTGTGGGAATAAGGGGCTAAAGGCCCAGAGGGTAAAAGTAGTTGGAAAAAGATAAAAGCCAAGAGAACAAAGCCTTCATATGCTTCGCCCAAGGATCCCTAAGAAATAAATAAAAATATTCTCAGCAAGAAACGGAGGGACCCATAAAATAATAAAATCAAGACCTAGTTGGAGGATAGGGGGTCTCATCACGAGCTAACCTATTAGATCCATGGGCATGTAGCGGTATGACACTACCATTCAGTTGGTCACCACACTAGGGTAGTGTCTCTTGGTGGCATATCCAAGAGAAATGGGGTCTCATCATGAGCCAGCCTTCTCATCTCCATGAAATGCTTGTGGGTAACACTGTCACCACTGGTCACCACACTAGGGAAGTGTCCCCCAACTATTCTCTTGAAAGAAAAAACAATAAGATAAAAGGGTAAAAGGCATTGAATGAGCATTGAAACATTTGCATCCATGACAAGGTACAACTCACCCTCTTCATAGGCACCCACAGGTAAGACATACATTTCCATGTCATCACTGCAACCATTGCTTAAACATCCCCATACCACCTCATCCACTTACATGAACTGGATTTGTCTTCACCTAGTAACATCCCACATCCAATGAGAATTATCAAAATAGGACCTCTTGAAACCCTCTCCAATCCTAGCTTATAGAATAGCATAACGTCTTTGAGAACTTTTCTGGGAAAGGGGGGTTTATGAACATGTTTAAATAACTTGATTATTAGATGTGATTGATATTTCTATGACCCTTGTGACTTATGAGCCCATGGAGGGCATAGTTTTTTTTGTTGCAGGGCCACACCCAACAGACAGATACACATGGGGAGATGATTAGTTCGGACCTCCATAGGGATAAAATCCCACCAAATGGATGTTGAGACCCCATCCATGGGAAAACACTTACAAGAGGCTTGCACCAAAGAGAGACGAGGGTGTCCCACCAGAGACAGCCTAGCAGGCCTGGACCCAGGGGGTCTTGCTCTCCCACTGTGATGTTGGCACGTGTTGCTTGATCCAGAGGCCATGGGAGGCCTAACGTTTTTCTCTTGGAGGCCAGTGTTTCACCTCAGAGTCCCAACATCACCCTAGAAGGGCATGAAGTCACATTTTATGCTTGATTTACGGTTTAATTTGTCATTTTATGTAAAAAGCTGGATATTACATGTAAACTGGCCATGTCGACCTTTTTCACTTAATTTGTAAATTAAAGGTCATTGTAACTATATAAATAAGGATTTATTCCCTTGTATTATTCATCATATTTCACTCACACTTAGTGAGGTCTGAAATTTGTGCCCTACTTAGGGTTTATTGACTAAAATTTGGTGCTCACTTCTTGAAGGAGGCTAGTTTTGGTGTATTTTATCATTATTCTTGGTGGAAGTCTTCAACTAGGCCTATTGCTAGATTATTCTTTGTGAATGTAAGTAAATTGCTGCAATTATTCTTCATTTTGAATGGTTATGGTGTATTTATCTTGCATTTCTTCCAAGATTATGAAATTTCTAGCTTAAAACCCTAGGAGGTTAAAGAACATGTTATTGTTCTTGCCTTAACAACTTTTCACCTACTAGATTGTGCTAGAAACCCTACTTTCTTAAAGCTTTGTGCTAAGGTCCTTGCCATTGCAACACCCTAGCATCATTTGCTTCATCTAGCTGTCATCTACTTCATCCTTGAGCTAAAGAAGGATGAAAACCCCTAGGGCCTAGGGTTACCTACTTCCTAGTGGCCATTTTCCCCCTAGGGTTTAGTGATTTAAGCCTTTGGTTACCAACACTTCAATCATTGACCTTATTGTCTCTAGCTCTCATATTATAATTTGTTCCTTCAATATTGTCGCTACTAAAAGTGACTCCATTTACCCTAAAGGCACTAATCTAAGCCTTGCACTTGATTGATTGATGAAAACAACTCTCAAAAATTTTACCTCAAGCTATATACTAACTTCTCCTAACCCTAGAATAGACTAGTTTACTGACATACTTGTTGTTGTTACAAAAGTAAGATACAACCATTTATCGCAGAAATAAAATCTCTTAAAAGCAATTGCAAATTTGAATTATACACTGCCTAATTAGCTTTTGAAAAATGCTAGTACTTTACTATTATTGAGTCATTATTTTTGGTCATTGTGAAGCTCTTTCAAGGAATTTATTGTGAAGCTATTCTCTTATAAACATTGTTGTTATAAAATTATGTTTGCTTCATCATACTTCAACTATTTCTTTTATTGATAATTCCATGGTTTTATGAAGCACTAACATCAAATTGTACTTGCAAAAGATATCATTTTCTTGTTGCTTTGATCTGGGCAGGTACATCTAAGAATTTCATTGCTTCATTGGTTAAAACCTTGGGAATTTCTGATCAGTGTGACTTGTGAGAGGGGATACCTTTATAGACACTTTAACCTCTGCTCTCTCAAACCCCCATTTCACCGAGGACATCTCCCAGGGCCATCAACCCTAAATAGAAAGAGGTATCTTATTAAGGTGGCAATGATAGGATAACCTCCTGTTATTCCAATTTTCCTCCCTTATCCTTTCCCTTTGGGACAAGTACAAATTGCACGATAACATTTTGGTGCCATTTTCTAGGAACATTGAGTCAATTCTCCTCAAAGACGACATTTTTCAGTAATCCTTTCCTCAAAATCCTTTACTTTGCAAAGCTTACTTGGCGACTCCATTGAGGGTGATCCCCTCTTTTCCTTTTGATGATCCCTAGAAGGATTATCTGGAGACTCTAATAATGACAAATCCAACCATGGCTTCTCAAAGGGACCAGGGTAATCTTAAATCCTTAGACATGAGTAAAATTATGTGTTACCCACGATGAATGCCTCTGAGGTATGAAAAATGGCTCCCAAGATTCACTGGTAGTAATGAAGAAAACATTGAAGACGATATGAGTAACTTTTGGTCCTTCTTTCAACTCCATCCTATAAGTGATTATGTAGAAGATCTAGTAATGAATATTTTCTCCCCCACTCTTCATGATAATGCTCAGAGATGGTATAATAACCTCCCTAATGCTAGTATTGTATCTATGGTTAAATTGGAGGAATTGTTCCTCCAAATATGGAGTGTTAAGAGGAATCCCAACATATTGCTAATGAGANCCCCACTCTTCATGATAATGCTCAGAGATGGTATAATAACCTCCCTAATGCTAGTATTGTATCTATGGTTAAATTGGAGGAATTGTTCCTCCAAATATGGAGTGTTAAGAGGAATCCCAACATATTGCTAATGAGACTTAATTGCCTCACAAAGGCTGAGAATGAAACTATCCAAGAATTCCATGATAAATTTGAGTGGATAGTACAACAGATCCCAGTGATACATCATCCTTCAAATAGTTTCCTTACCTTTCTCTACACCAAGGCATTCTCTGGACGATTGAAATGTTTGCTCGATATAAGGTAGCCAAGGACAATCCAAGAATATTTTGACATAGCCACAGAATTAGAAGCCAAAATCCCCTCATCCAAGAATATTTTGACATAGCCACAGAATTAGAAGCCAAAATCCCCTCATCCAAGAAAGAACAATCCATTGTTCTAGAAGTTGTCCAAGATATTTTTCCCCCTGCACAAAAAGAATACAATGAGGTTCGTCACTTTCCTTTCCAGGTTTTTGATGATTCCTTATTATATGATTCAGAGGATGAGGTAGAAAGGAAATCCTTGTACGAACTAGAAGACAAGGCATTGGTAATTGCTCCTCTGTTTGATGAAGTCATCCAAATATTCGAAGTTCCTGCACAAAAAGAAGTAAGTATGGTGAGTTGTTTCCCTTTCCAAGATTTTGATGTTTCATTATTTCATGATTTTGGAAGAAAAGAAGTACTTAATGATCCCTTCGTTTCCTTAACCCCTTCATGTTGTGATGGAGAAAATGGCTTGGTTAATAATATTGATGATTTCATACATGTTGGGAGACGTAAGAGGGATTTAGTTGTTTATAATAAGGATCCCATTTACGACATTGAAGGTCATTTCCAGAAGTTGTCTTTGCAACTACATATGAGGTTACTAATTTTGACAATTGGCAACAAGGAGATAATATAATTACAGATACTTTCCAAACACCCACGGATGACCTAGTCCTATATTCTCCTGATTATTTTCAGTCATATCTTAAGGATTTTGATGAGTACTCCTATGAGCATTCGTATTTATTCTATGAAGAAAATTATCAACCATCATTGTGCTCAGATGTTGATGAAAGCGAGGAAGTTGTTTGCCTGGAGCATGATACTTGTGACAATATTTTCTACCTCGCTTTGATTACTTTACCTCGCTATGTCACTGAGGGTATGGTTTGGAAACATGTCCCTTATCCMAAGTCTTTTGTAGGACAAAGCCTCCTTTTGGATTTTAGGGGAAGGTTGGGTACCTTAAGAAGAATCTTATTATCATAGTCTTCCAGATTCCCCTTAAGAAATTGTCAGTCATCCTTTAGGTTCTTGCTAGTCCCTTGTGAGGCCTCAAATTGTGAAGACGTCCAAGGTAGCCAACCTTCAGACTTTTTGAGTCATTCTTTTGAACCTTTGACTTTTCACGATCCCTTTCTGAGATGAATTGAGCAATTTCCTGAGAGTATGACTTGGCACCATTTTTTCCCTCCCACCCACCTCCATGAGCTAGACCTTACGATTTACAATGATACAATACATTTTCTAACTCATGTTATTTTTGTTCTTAACTTATCACTACTTTGGTTTATGATGAAGCACAGAGAAACTTATTGTGAGACATTTCTAGGATGGCTTCACTAGCTATTTGAATACACTTAGCATTCAACCAATAGGTCACAGGTCATGCCAGAGATGTTGAGGTTCTCATGCGCTCTATGTGAGCACATGTCTTCGAGTTGGAGCCAGATGTTATCCCCTGGCCTAGGGATAACTAAGGAGATTATGTATCGAGGCCCATAGGTCCTAGAAATGGAGTATCGAGAACCATATTGACTTGAGCCTTGCCTTGGAGGGCCCATACTTCTTCTTCAATGCCTCCATCTTGTCAGCAGCAACATCATCCATCCCATCAGCCTGGTCCTTCAACAACAGTGGGTATTTCTCCATGAGGTAATGAGTTCGGGCATCATGGTATGTGTCACTCTAATTCTCAAAACATTTGAATATGTGCATTTAATTCTTTTTACTTTTGATGTGTTCTTGGACCTTGTTCCTTTCCACTTGTACACACATGGGGGGGATGACAAGATTCCCTAGAAAATTGGTTCCCTAAGGATTTGAGTTTCCACTGGGTGGGTTCATGAAATTTCATCATTCATTCCCACCATACTTATCACTTTTCATCATTTCCCCTCTCATCCATCCTCTACATTGGTTCAGGCATTGGGTTTTCCAAGCTAGCAAAGGGTTGTACCTTACCTTGTGGGAAGAAGGGGCTAAAGGTGCAGAGCGTAAAAGTAGCTAGAAAAAGATAAAATCCAAGAGAACAAAGCCTTCAAATGCTTCTCCTGGGGATTCCTAAGAAAGTAATAAAAATATTCTTAGAAAGAAATGGAGGGACCCATAAAGTAATAAAATCAA
>SNQJ01S0017680.1:11748-22506 GCA_010110895.2 Picea sitchensis | reverse complement strand
TTTTTGACAAGTGTTTCAGATATCAAGTTTACTTGGGAACCCAAATCAAACAATGTATCTATCTTAGTGTTTTTAGATACAACTCTTATGTGAAATAATTCGTTCCTCTTTTGTTCATCATCATGAGATTCATTATTGGAATTTGAACTAGAATGAAGGGAATCTTTACCTTGTACTCCAACCAATGTGATCTTTCCTTCATCTCCTGAATCAGAACCAAGATCTTGTTGCACTATAGAAACGGTTTTTGTCTTCCCCTTTCCACTGAACTGTTTCAGTCTCTTTTCTGGATGAAGTTTCCAATAGTGTTCATCATTGTGACCACTTTTCTTGCAATGAGTGAAAGATTGATTTCCTTCTTCTCTCTTTACTGTGGCAGTCTTCTTGTCCTTCCTTTTAAACTTCTTAAATGGCTTATGTGGGAGATTGGAAGGTTTCTTTGCGGGATCTTCTTGAACATGCTTTCCCTTGTTCTCAAGGTGAGTGGCTTGCACACAAACTTCGTCAAGATTGGTGGGGTTAAACAATAGCAAATTATGATGAATATAACTGTGAAGTGCGCCAATATACTTCATTAAAGTTTCATAATAATCCAAAGGAATGTTTAATGCAAGAGATTTCTTCCTAAATTCTTCTGTGAAACTTTGTACAGTTTGACCTTTACTTTGTCTTAAAGTTTGCCATTCCATCATTGCTTTATGTAAATAACCCAATGGATAAAATTGTTTCCTTATCGTTGATTTAAATTTCGACCATGAGGAAAGAAGTTTACCACACTTAATTATGTTCTGAAGTTTGTTCTCCCACCATACGAGAGTGGTGCCTTCCAACCAAAGAGAAGCCAGTTGCACTTTAAGTTCCTCTTCATCAATCCGTGGAACACAACAATACACTTCAACCTATCAGATCCAATTATCTATCTTTTCAGGATTAACATTTCCATTAAACATAGGTAAAGAAAATTTTACATCAAGCTTTAATAATGGTTTCTTAAAAGAGGCATTATGGCTAGAATGATGAGAATGATGAGAATGCTCAGAGGAAGAAGAACTAGAACTTGATGGTGAAGATGGAGGCTCAGGAGGGTCTCCTCTAGCCCCTTGATTTACTGAAGCATCATCATCAACTTTTGCCTCATGTTTCTTCCATTTATTCTTCATCCTCTTATCGTAGTCTCCATACATTCATTCAACCATTTCTGACATGCAATAAAAGACCATATGAAATTTTTTCTCCTGTTCATCACGCTTGTCCTCTTCTACCATTTTCTTCCTTCGAGATGCACGACCAACTTCGGGATTGAAAGTATTAAGAGTTCTTTCACCCTGCTTATGCTTGGCCCTAGTAAGCATTCACACTCAAAAATTCACGTCAAAGATGACTGCTCTGATACCAACATGATCCAGGATCTTTTCATCGAAGTGACTTATAAATAATTGTATTAAATCAGAATAAATTAAAGTGCACCATTAAAGAAGGAAAAACTCAATAATGAAGAGACATAAGCATCAAATATGAACACAAAAACTTGATAACATAATTCGTCCCTGGTGGACTACGTCTTCGGGTCCTGCTCTCAAATAGGTAGGCCTTTTTATTAACTCAACAAAAGAATTTGGAAAAATACATAAGTATACCTCATTCTAGATTTAAGTTGCAGAAGCTTTGCTCAGATCAGAAAATTGACAACACCATTGAATTCGTGGCATCGAATTACCCAAAAATGACTATCTCCACGCCTCAATCTGACTTCGGCACTCCTAGGCCCAAGAGAAACTCTATCTCGGTTTCTGTGCCCTGCAACCTGTAATTAATTCAAAAAATTACCTTGTAAAACGTGCTCGACCGTACCATCACGCGCCTCTCCCCGTGCACTGGCGGATGCAATTTTTAAATAAAAATTTGGGCGTTGTAAACAACGAAGACTGTTTCGCCTAGTGGTTGGCAGAGCTATTGTAAAGGCATATATAGTGGGGGAGGTCCCGGGGTCGAGCCCGCATCCTCCCTTTTTTGGGTGTTTGTTGTAACATACATATATATTAAAGTGGTGGTTCTGCCAAACTTTAGCGATGGTTTATATTGACCATTGGGCTGACATATTTGGCGGAATTCTGCCAGATTTGGCGAACTCGCCATTCTTTTTTTATTTTTGGAATTTTGTTCTCGAGCCCTCATTGGGCATTTTCCCACTACCACATGGCAGCCAATCATTGGGCCATGTCAACCAAATGTACGTTCACCTGCCACGTTAGCGTATGGTTTGCCACCTCAGCTTCCACATCAACCTACCATGTCAGCTACTACGTCACTGTACAGTCTGCCACGTGGTTGTACGGACTGCCACGTGGCACATTTTTACTAGTCCACGAAATGACCAGTAAATGCCAATGAGTGACATGTGGCAGCCTTTGGTGCTGCCACGTCACCATGCTGACATCAGCATGACACATGTCACCTCTTGTGTGTGCCACGTATGTTGTACAGATGCTGACATCATCCATACTGATGCTAACGTCAACAGTACGGATGTTGACTCATCCCCTGCTGACTAGGCTAGGTTGACCAAACTTTGACTGTGAATATCTTTCGATCCGTAACTCCGTTTGACGAGACGTTTGCACCGTTTGAAATCTTGCAACGCGCTCTTCACGATGATTCCATTTTAAAAGAGTTTTAAGGAATTTGAATTTTTTCCCTTTCTCTATCTACTGAGGCCATTCTGAGCTTCCTGAGTTGTTTCTGTGAGTTCTGAGTTGTCCTTAGTATTCTATGGATCCTTTTTGGATCACCTTCTTTACCTTCAAAGGGGTCTTCCTTATCCCAAGTGGTTTCTAACATTTTCATGGAACATTTTGAATCTCTCAAAACCATGCCATCTCTCACCACCATCCAGCTAACAAATTAGCTATCCTTAAAACCTTGTTTACTCTAGCCATCTATAACCCTTCCCCCCAATTCCTCACCAAATAAAAGGTCCACCTAACCAAAACCATGTTGTCCAATGACTACTCTCTCTCCCAAATCACCCACACTTTCCACTTAGCTAGCAACCCTAAACCTAAAACCAACTTGACCCCCCCCCCTCGTGTTCTCATCGTCATTCCTTATAACTAGGGCACTATAAACCATATGATTCAGGTGGATATTGGTGGCCACTCACCTATTCCAACTAGCTCCTCATGTCCATTTTTTTTTAACACGTCCTTCTGTACTTCTTTATAATTGTGATTTCTACACCTCTGGGGCTGTCTGAAGCCCCATACATTCTCCATGTGGATATGGGTGGCCTCTCACCTAATCCAACTAGCTTGTTTTGTATGTTTTCATGTCATCACATATTGTTGTACTTTCAGGGCTGTTTTGGGGCCCTAAACATTGTTTTTTTGGCTCGCCACAATCAGATTGTAGACAGAGACACAATCTAACAACATAATGTGTAGTTCTCTGAAATACCTTTCCAACGAGCTATCACGCACCTAAAATAGAGGTCGTATGCAAAATTTATGACCCTAGGAAGTTGAGGTACCAAATTACACCAACTTACCCATAGGGCGCACATGAATTTTGGCATTTCACCTCTAGGGTTAGGTTTTGGATGTCTAGGGTTTTTTCATTCATGAGTAATATGAAAAGGGCCTTTGAAGCCTCATTGTAATCAATTCTGCTCAAAAAGATGCACGTAGCAACCACATCTCTTCTCAGAGATAGCTACCACCATTCGAGCAAGTTCCAGTTCTGTAGTTTTACAGTTTTAGCCTATTACATTATTTAATAGAAGATATTGTTCACTAGATATTTGTGTTATTCTTCATATCTCTGTGTTTATTGTATTCATCCTGTTAATCAGTTCGTTATGCTCCTAAATCTGGATCAGTAGTATCAGAGTGGCCTTCTCTTCATTTATTTTTCTTCGTGCATGTCCCCAACAAGGTCTGGGTACAAGAAGTTGGGACTCGAACCAATCAAACCATTACCATATCAGTCACATTGAGCCCAACAACAACCCATGGGAGACGAAAATAAATGTGATGGAGCATGATATCCTATTAAAATGTTTCTTGTGGAAGACCTCGTGCGACAAAGGAACAAAATGATAGACAACTTCACATAGATCCTTCGACGGTTGCCCACGGGAGAAGCATATTCATCAAGCGGCCATGCAACCCCCTTCAAGGTACATGTAAATTTTGATATTCCATTATTTGAAGGACTGATAGATGTGGATGCTGTAGATAAATGCTTGAATCTTCTCGAAGGATATTTTTCGTTCCACAATTTTTCCAATAGGGAAAATATCAGTTTTGCACTCCTCAAGGTCATTCCCCATGTGAAAGACTAGTGGGATACTTACTCTGAGCAAAGGGTCATGGAGGAATCTGCAATTTTTGTGGTGCCCCCTACCTAGGATTCCTTCTAGGACACCATTAAAGAACAATACTACCCTGTTGGAAGCTACGAGGACCAGTAAACCAGATGGACCACCCTACGTCAAGAAAGGGACCAGACATTACCAGACTTCACCAATATTTTCCATACCCTACACACCTAATTGGGTATAAATATTCTAAGAATCATCTGGTGCTCAAATACCGCAATTGTTTGCATAGATACATTCAAACAAAAATGGAGTTCTTGGACATCGCTTCGTTGGGAACGAATTATAGATACCATGTCAAGATCGAGCAAAAATTTAAGCAGAAATGGTAAGAGGTTGGATCTGCAAACCCATCACATCTGAAGCAGGGCAAAGGCAACCCCAACCCACACAGTGAGGGACCAAGTCGATATGTCCACCCTCAGGACAATCCATCCAAGCAACAACACAAGAAGGGAAATGAGAAGACAAAGAAGGACACATGAAAATGGTGTGAGTACCATAAAAGTCATTTTCACAACACCAACGAATGCCACTCCAAGAAATCCCTCGTGGCTGAGATGAAGGCTTCCGAGTCAGAGGAAAATTCTAATTCTGAGTCAAATCCTGAAGGAGGGAAGCGGATTATCGATGTTGAACCCAATGCCACAGTCGCTACCACCAAAGTCCGACTGAGCGAACTAGAAGAACCCGAGGAAGGGGAACACCTCTTTCACTCACAAATGTGGGTCAATGGGGCTCCGATTCATTTCATTGTCGATAGAGGTAGTAAGAAGAACTCTATTTCAGTAGAGGTCGCAAAGCGACTGGACTTGCAAACGATATCACACCTACAACCCTACACCATCGGTTGGATTCGTTAAGGAAGAGATCTTTGCGTTAGCCAATAATGTCGTCTACCCTATGACATCAAGCCTTTAAAAGATGAGGTACTGTGTGATATTTCTCCCCTTGAAGTTTGTGATGTTAGTTTTAGGACAACCATATTTGTGGAAGCGTCATGCCATGTATGAGTCTAGACCCGACAGTGTTATTATTACTTTGGGTAGACAATTGTACAAGATCCTAGAGATGGCACCACCTACTGCTATTTCTTTAATCTTTGCTAAGCAATGCAGTAAGGTCATTTCACATACCGGGAAGTTCATCTTCTTTTTGATTCGTGCTCACAGTAATTAGAAGGTCACCGCCACATCCGTGGCCTCTACACAACACCTTTCTTTGTAGCAGAAGCAAGTGGACAAGATCATGGAAGAATACAGAGACATCTTCGCCTCACCTACAGGGGTACTGACACACTGCCAAGTCAAGCATCCCATTGATCTAACCCCTAATGCACCTCTAACTAATGGGCCAGTCTATTGGCGCTTGTTGATGGAGAATGACGAAATCAGGCATCAGATCCAAGATCTTCTTCAAAAGGGGCACATCAGACCCATCTCCTCCCCTTGCGGAAGCCCGATTGTACTGGTGAAGAAGAAGGACAAGAATTGGCGACTCTGCATTGATTACAGAGCCTTAAACAAAATCATAGTCAGGAACCTCTACCCCATTCCCAGGATTGATGACCTTATTGACCAACTCAAGGGGGAAAATTTCTTCATCAATATTGACCTGAATTCTGACTACCACCAGGTTCCCATCAAACCAATTGATGTTTGGAAGACAACCTTCAATTCTAAAGAAGGTCTCTACGAATGGCTAGTCATGCCCTTTGGCTTAACAAATGAAATAACCACTTTCATGAGGTCGATGGATGATGTATTGAGACCCTTCGCCAACTCCTTTGTGGTAGTATATTTGGATGACATCCTCATCTTCAATGGAATGTGGGAGGAGCACATGCAACATATTCAACATGTTTTGAGCACTCCGTGGCAGCACGAGCTTTATGCCAACTTGGAAAAATGCTCTTTTGACATGTACAAGATCCAATACCTGGGATACATTGTCGATGAGAATGGGGTACATGTTTATCTAGATAAGATCCAAGTCATCTGTGACTGGCCATCCCCGACCACATTGACCAAGCTTCGGAGCTTCTTGGGACTAGCCAATTTCTACCGACGGTTTGTGTTGGGATTCTCCCATATTGCATGGGCCCTCATCCAGGTGACCAAGGGCGGTGGTAGGGACAAGTTCATATGGGGGAAGGAGCAACAATGAGCATTCAATGATCTAAAACATCTCTTGTGCTCAGCTCTAGTACTCTCCTTTCCTAATCTACAACACCCATTTGAGATTGAGACTGATGCATTTGACTATGTTATGCGTGAAGTTCTCACTCAGCATGGGAATCTTGTGGCATAACATAATGAGAAACTCTCCGATATTGTCCGGAAATACCCCACCTATGAAAAGGAAATGTATTCCATTGTACAAGTCTGTTGTCAATGGAAACATTACATTCTTGGGAAAGAGACGATCATACACACTGATCACAAGCCTCTGCAATTCATACAGACACATGGAAAATTGCAGAATGACCACCATCAGAAGTGGTCCACCTACTTGCAACAATTCTATATCAACATCGAGTATAAGACATGTATCTCCAATCGTGTCACTAAATGCCTCATTCGACCTCCTGTGGCTGCACTCACCACTGTGCTCCAGTCCTGTGGACATGAAGCATCAGAGTGGCCCCAACTTTATCAGCAAGATTCAAACTTCTCCACCACATATCAACTCTTGGGTACATACACCACTTTCACTGATTTTCACATTCATGACAGACTCTTATGCCACCTGGGCCATCTTTATGTTCCTACAAGTGAGCATGCAAATCTGATTTGGGAAGCCACTACAGTTGGGTGGTAGGACATTTTGGCGTAGAGAAAAATGTGGTCGTTCTTCAGAAACATTTTTATTGGCCAAAACTTCGACAAGATGTCAACAAGTATATCAGATCTTGCACTGCCTGTGCCATTTCCAAGCTAGCCATCAAGAAGAAAGGCTTATACACCCCTCTTCCTATTCCCGAGAAGCCATGGGAATCCATCTCAATGGATTACATGTCTGGTTTTTCATCCACCAAGCATGGGAATGACTGCGTGTTTGTGGTCGTTGATCATTTTTCGAAGATGGCCATTCTCACAACCTGTAAGAAGAGTGTCATAGCGATAGAGACTACCAAGCTCTTCTTCGAACAAGTTTGGGTCCACTTTGGGATACCATAGACCATCATCTCCGACCGAGACAAGAGGTTCCTCAACACATTTTTGTTGAGTCTCTGGTCTCTGTTGGACACCAAGCTCACAAAATCCACTGCTTTCCACCCCCAAACCGATGGCCAAACCAAGGTCGTCAATCGGATGATTGTGCACATGCTGCGCATGTACAATTCTAAGAATCCCCATACATGGGACGAGAGTCTTCCATATGTCCAACACAGCTACAACAGGGCTCTCCATAGTTCCACCGGCCATAGCCCATTTCAGGTGGGTCTGGGATTCCAACCCTTGGGACCCATTAATGTTGCACTTCCTCTTGCCATTGCATAGACAAACTCTTCTCCTGATCATTCTACGATCGACAAAGCCACCAGATTCATTGAGCTGATTCAACAAATACACCAAGAGGTCTAGAATATTTTGCAGAAATACAATGCGAAGTACAATCAATGCCATGATCAACATAGGGTACCACACTAGTTTCAGGTTGGTGATAAATTTTGGTTACATTTGTAGAAGGATAATCTCACCGGGCCCCATCAGAAGCTTCACCCACATTGTTATGGGCCTTACACTATCACCAAGGTTGTGGGTAGCAATGCTTTTGAGCTCAACACTCCACCCTTCCTTGGTCTGAATCCAATATTCAATGTGGACCTCCTTCGACCATATTTTCCATCATTATTGGACACCTCTGAGATCTTCGAACAACTGACACCAACATAGATCAACCTTGACGGCATGGAACAAGCATCCATCAATCAGATCGTGGATACATAGGTCAAGGGCACTCGCTAGCAACGGATCCGACTTTATCGGGTTGTTAACACTAGTGCATTTGGGTCAAATTTCGACGACGCGTTCGACGCAATTGCCACTTTCTATTGTCAAAAGACCGACAAACCTCAGACCCCCTCAAACATCGTTTCACAGGACGTCATTTTCTGATGACCTAGTTTTCGTCTGTATTGCGACGTTATATGACGCAACGTGTCAACATAAATTGGATTGTCCAACCCCATATGGACGTTGTAAGACCGACATCTAGGTCGTGGCAATACCCACGTTGTAAATGTGGCAATACCAACGTTTCAGACGTGGCAATATCGACGTTTCAGACATGGCAAGAGAGACATTTAAAATGTGGCAAGAGAGACGTTTCAAAGGTGGCAAGAGAGACGTTCCATAGGTGGAAAAAGAGACGTTCTTAAGGTGGCAAGAGAGACGTGTTAAAGGTGGCAAGAGAGACGTTTTAGAGGTGGCAAGAGAGATGGTTTGAAGGTGGCAAGACCAACGGGATGAGGTATTAGCTCCAACGTGGTTGCTATGGGAGTGACACTCTTGGACGTGGCAAGAACAACGTCCATCAGGTGGCAAGAGAAACGACCTGGAGTTACTAGCTCCGACGTGGTTGCTATGGGAGCGACAATCTTGGAGGTGGAAAGAGAGACGTCTTGGATGTGGCAATAGTGACGGGAAGAGAGTGAAAGACGTCGCAATATCCACCTTTGTGTAGGTATTTAAAAAAAAAATACAATATCAATATCAAGACCTAATAGTCATTCCAAGCCCAAAGGAAGAGTAAGTCATATAGGTGTCAGCTAGTGACCCACTTAATAGTTTCCTTAGGCTTTCCCTTGCACTAAAGGTTGGGTTTTTTCTTTCAAGAGTGTCTAAGAGATAAAAATACCCAATATGGTGAATGAAATGAAATTAAGTTCATACAGGTCTAACAAATCCTTCAAACATTTACCCAATGAAACATGCTGTCACAACTTCTATCCTAATGAGATTACTCTTGGTATCATCTCCACAAGCATGAAGACCTAAAATAAGAGGTATGCAAAATTTGTGCATGGAAAATCACTTTAAAAATGAACTTGTGTCTAACTACATGTTCATCTCCTCTTCTTTAAATGACGTCCATAGCAGAACCATACAAAATTAATCAAACCTACCAACTAATAATATCATAACCATTATGGTATTTCAATGTCGAACATAGACAAGTTATCACATATCAAGAGAACATCAGTTTCCCCGAAAAGCACTTCCAAAGTTTCTCCTTGAGGTTAAGAATTCTCAATGTTTAAGAACAAGAGTAAGGATGAAACTGGACCAAACCAGGTTCCAATGCCAAGTGCTATATGCTCTGTATAGGCCTTTTCTTTTGTGTATGCCAAGGGGTTTGACATAACACTCATGGAGTACATGAACCACCTTCTTCAGATGAAGAAAAGCTTTTATATCGCCTACAATGCCGAGGATATATAAAACTTAACTAAAATGCCAGCCTTTGAGCTTCGTCCATGATTAAGAGCTCCTTAATTTTGAGCCTCAAAGGTAACCAAAGCAATATGTAAGATATTGACATGAACCTCCAAAATTGTGAAGCAGAAGGTTAAAATTCCAAACCAAACTACACAGTAAATAAATAGTAATATGGCAGTTGATATTTGTACAATGCTTATTTTATGAACTTGCTGACTTGTTGAACAAACTTTAGTTCAAGCATTCAAGAATGCCAGAGATACTCAAATCAGCATGAATGGGCAAGTTACCGACATAAACTAAATTTGTTTAACTAAAATGCCAACCTTTGAGCTACATAAATTTTGAGCTTCGTCCATGATTAAGAGCTCCTTAATTGAGCCTTAGAGGTGACCAAAGCAATATGAAAGATATTAACATGAACCTCCAAAAGTGTGGAGCACAGGGTTGAAAGTCTAAACCAAACTACACAGTAAATAAATAGTAAATATGGCAGTTGATGTTTGTACAATACTATTTTTAGGAAGTTGTTGACTTGTTGAACAAACTTTAGTTCAAGCCTTCAAGCATGCCAAAGATACTAAAATTAGCATGAATGGACAATTTACTGACAAAAACTAAATTTTGTTTTCATGCTATGAACAAAGAAATCAAGAAAGATCAAAAAGCATATTTAAGACCTAAATAACAAAAGTCTCAAATTTCTACCTTTGTGTTTGGAATGAAGCAAAGACATAATCAAACCCTAGTGATATCTGGGGAAGATTATAGTTCTTATAGATTGTACCTAGAGGGCATGTAGCTAAAAAGGACTTTAAGTATTTGTACTACAGACTACTAATTTCACTTTGTCAAAAAGGTTAGTTTGTTGAGATGAAGGACTATGAAAACAACCATTTGAGAAAGACATAGTAAGACTGCTATTTAATTCCATGCATA
>SNQJ01S0017679.1:48320-73386 GCA_010110895.2 Picea sitchensis | reverse complement strand
TCATAAATGCTTTACCAGCTTATGTTTAGTCTTCTGCAATGAATAGTGCACATAAGAAGGAATATTACGGAAATTCATAAAAACTACAAAGAAATCTATTGTAAGAAGAACAATTATAAGGGTTTGTTATTTTTTTGTTTTCAATAAAATAAATTTAAATAATTAGGTTTAATTTGAAGGATGCTTTTACTCATAGATTTCAATTGCTTATATTTTGTTAAATATGACGAAGGTAAATGGGGTTAGTAATTTTGATATCCTTCCATATAGTGGCTCATGTGAGGTCTAAACCAACTAATGATTTGTAAGACTTGATACTTAGAAAGTATTTTGAAAATTAAGGAATGTTAGTAAATTATATAAAAGACATGTAAATGTAAAAGTGAATGAGACAAAAAGAGAGAGAAAAAGAAAAAAAATAAGTGAACAAATAAAAATGGAATATGAGAGGAGAAGAGAGATAGGAATGGGAAATGGAGGGCCATGCCTCTATGCTTTCTCATTCTCCCAAGTCTCCCTATTTCTTTCATTATTTTCATTTTTAAAGGGATTTTATATGGCCAAGAGAGAAAGGTGCATTTTAAATGAGAGTTGAGCCATGGTTTCTTCTGTGGAATGTTTTAGGGTTAGATTTAACCCATGGGCTAATTTTTTATGTTTTTTTCAAAAAAAGATTCTTCAATTTCCATTTTTCCTATGACATTTTATGGTTGGCATTAAGAATTGGTAAGAGTTTCTTTATTTTAAGATAAGTGTGGATCCTTAAAAATTTCCCTAGTTTCTAAGGTAAAATAAATGTGTTTATTATGTGATTGATTTTTCCTACAATATGGAATTCACTTTGATTTAATAGATTGAGTTTGCCACCAATCTTATTCATATTAAATTGTTTCTTAGCTATTTTATGGGTGTAAGAATTCAACCTCTCATGTAGTTTTATAATTTTCCTTTATAGTTTCATCATCCATGTGAAATCTAAGAATAGTGACAACTCTATATTGTCCACCATATGATTTACTCAAAATTATGAGATCTAAAACCATAATGAAAAAGTTGTTTCTTTTGTTTCCATTCTCATCCCTAGAATTAATTAATTAATCTACCAAATATGTAGGTTTTACATTTGCATTCTCTAACATTGAATTGTCTAGAAGTAGAGTAATTATCTCAAATGCATTTGTATCCTATCCCTGTCAAACTCAATTCTATCCCTGTAGGACTGTGGTAAATAGTTTAATAATCACTAGATTTTTACCTTATCCTCCCGGATGTACGGTACAAACCTTAGTAGTTCCATAAATTTATTTATAAGGCCCTCCATTGTCATATGCCCAAGTCATAACTCGTAAAATGCTTTCGTCTTCCTTTCATAATAGATTTCAGAAAAGTATTGTTTCTTGAAATACTTCTTAAAGTCAGACCATTCCAACTATTTCTCCTTTAGGCCCATGGCAAATTTCAGTTCCTGCCACCAAATGCTGGCCTTCCCCTTCAGATTGTAGATGGCCATTCTGACCTTCATGTTGCTGGAATAGTTGTAGATCTGGAAGTATTTTTTGATGTCCAACAACCATGCCTCAACTTCTTCTCCTGTCCTGGATTCTCTATCAAAGGTAGTTGGTTTAATATTTTTAAATTCTCCTTCAAGGTGGTCTACTTGTTTTCTTTTTTCTGTCTGGTTTAGTTTTGTCTTTAGTTGAAGGTGTCCCTTCAGACAAACTATCTCCTTTTTTTGTTTCCGGCCTAGATTTCTTGGAGGCCCTTTTGCTGACCTCTTCGTCATGGTTATCATCTTTTGCACTTTTCTTGGTTACTATACTATGCAACAGGACTTCATTTATCTCTTACTGTTCCTGCTGTGCTTTCTTCAATTTTTCAATGTCGGCTTTGAAAATCTGCAGTTCAACAATAAGATTCCTCATTGTTTCCGACACCTCCGTGGGTGAGCTTCCATCACTGTGTTGTCTTGGATCTCCAGGAGGTCCTTGCTACAGATTTCCTTCCATCCTGATTTTTGTGCCCTCTTGAGCTTCCATAATTAACACAAAAGAGAAAGGGCTTTCTGTTTGTAACCATAAGATTTATTAGTTTTACATAAATCAGAATATATACTAAGCAACTAATGTGGTCCTGTTCAGACCCAGTGTTGTAACTTTTTGCTCTGATACCATATGTAATGTACCTCAAAAAAACTGTCTAATTTTATTTTTATATTTGTACATTTATCCTTGAATAACTTTGATAGTCAAGAAAGGTAGGCTTTCTATTATAATGCTTGATTCTGAAAGTTTGCTAGAGTCCTTACTGTCGTCGACTGTCATTACCACTCAACTTAAATTTTTTAAACTGACGATATAAGAAGTGCTTACTCCACATTTCAATGTTTATTTAAAGTCCTATAATTATAATTACTTTCCTATTTGTTTGTACCTATAACCATTATCATAGGCTTACAATACAACAACTTTGGGGTTTATGGACTAAGCCTTACACGTTAGACCATACACATAAACCATTACCACATATTTACAGTACATACGACTTAGGTAACAAGTCGAGAGCTAGAGTATACTCTTCTGCGAAAAGTTTAATATAAGAAGGCACCTTTATTTTAAAGTATTTGGATATGGGATAATGGTTAGGTAAGGCCTTTCGGTTAAACTCCTAGTATGAATATGTTATAATCACTCTACTGCGCTAGTAAATCCCATTCAGCTCCACATGTCTAGGTGTAGTGTCATTTGTACATTGTATTAACTGCATTTATTGTGATTTGGGGTTAAAGGTTTCCATGAGTCGCATCGATGCTTCCTTATTCCATGGTTCATTGAATACCAAAGGAGGGGTAGGTCTGATATGCACTTAATCCTAGCCACGGTATTAAAGGGGGTAGGGTACATGCTACAGTCGAAGCCATCACCTGACCTGTTACCCAATATGGATGTGCCAAGTCTATCTCATCACGTGATCATTCATACTCCCAGACCTGATTCTCCGAGGGAGGAGTTCACTAGGTTAATGGATTTTTGTTGTGGGGAGGTTCTCAAGAAGTCTAGCTCTGCGACTCCAATTTCTTGGTGAAAGGAAACAATGGTGAGGATTTTCTCATAGCGGAGGGGGAATTGCTATCCAACCCACTGGTAAGTTTCTCATTATTTATGCATCTCTAGTCATAGATTTTTGGCCGAGTTCTCTTTATCTTGCAACCACTATGGATAACCTACGTACCATAGTGATTATACTATCTGTAAGTGGTTATTCTCTCATTTCCAAATCTTCAGGAAGGTCCTCGAAGTTCCTCCCCTCTGCTAAGTAGTTTTATTACAGTGTTCTTATCTATTCTGGAAATTCCGAAAGGGCTTGATACCTCGTTCCTTTGTTTTCTTGGTGTTTCACAAGTAGATTGCTCTAGGGCATGATGTTCCTGCTCTACTTCACTATCTTGTATCATCGTTTGGTATTGAGTTTTTGCGGGATATTTCCCAGATTCCATTCCAGAAGTTAAGTTTATGAGGGTGAGAATGTTGCACTATAATTGCAGTATTTTCTTGTCCATATTAAATAAATTTTATTTGTTTCGTAGGCTCTAAATTCCCGTCGTGGTTGGTTATACTCCGATTAGTATCTGAATAATGGTTTCCCCAACCTAGCTCCACTCATATACCTCAAAGGGCCCTTTCGTTTGTATACCATCCTCCCCAATAACCCGTAACCCCAAAGAGAAAGCCCCTAAAAGGATCTTTCATACCTTTTTTTTTTTTCTTTTCTTAATCTTGATTTAATGGTACCTCTTGGGTTTGAAATATTTATATCATGTAACTGGTAAATATTTACGGGTTCTATATTTTCTTACCGTGGTCTGTCAATAGGCTAAATCATTCTGTGTTACCTTAATCCTTTCTTTGTAAATGAAAAAAAAAATGGATTTTTGTATCTAACATTCATATTAACTGTATTTCGATTTCATCTCCTTACGAAGATTTTGTCTAATATATTATCCGTTTCTTGTCTATACCTCCGAGTATATTCATTCACTGTTTAATGTATTTGGAATCGGTGTTGGAACTACTGTTATATTTACGAAAACCATAGTTTCTTGTATAAATTCTTTCTTGAACTAAATGTTGTAACTAAAGATGGGGCCCTGTTTGATGTGAGGTACCCATTAGCGTAATCAAGCTTGCTCCTCCCCTTTCGGTTGGTGGACGACCACGACTGGGAAATGGATCATGCCCATGACAAATCCAAGATAAGTATAGGCTTCGTCAAGTGATATATTTCCATTCTGTGGATAATTTACTTCACCCTTCTTTCGTATAGTTCTAATATTTCAATGGAATATTTAGTTAATAATATTTGAATGGCACAAATTTTGAAGATTCCTCGTCGGTATGCAGTTTCGGATATCCACTCCCATCCTTGGCAACTAAGGTATTCAGGTTCAATGCCCGTAACCCTCTCTGTCTCATTCTTTTTGTTCTAGAGGAAGGGCATGGTCCCTTTCGAGTCCTTTTATTAACAGTGTAGCTTTGTTCCGGTTTCGGTACCGTTTGATTAAGGGTAACCCGTCTTGTGATGGTAATCTATATCGTTGAAGTAGAGCACAATATGGGATATTTATTGGTTCCAAAACCGGATGAGATATGTAATATATTCTTAAAATAATTTTAGGGTTCCCTCTCGCTTACTTGTAATGACATACTAGTTATTTCATTGATTTAATATACTAACGTGATATTGTTTTTTTCCATGAAAAGGATTTTGAATTGAATAAAGGTACTCAACTATTGCTGACTTATATGTATATCTTATCTATAGTTGACTCTAGATAGCATGATGGTAAATAAATTAAATATGCACTTATACTGTACTCAAGTTAAAGGCTTCCCCTTTTGATTTCTAGGTGATTATCTTGTTATTTACACAATTATGAATTTATTCAAGAGTATGAGTAAATTATGTAAATTTTGGGATGTCCCTTTTTCCTTGGGCCTTCGTGCCTCTCGTGATTAGTTCTGGTAACTAAACTGTGTTAACCGATTCACTCCAATTAACAGATGCATTCTATCAAGTATTTAACCATATAACATTCAATGAGAGAAGGGACAAAAATAACATATCTGAAATAATACGCTGGAAGACAAAGGGAACAACCATGTTCCACCCAACTGTAAGAACAGGGCAGCCAAACCACTTGCCCGATTCACCCCCTAGCCTGACCATGAATCCATGAGGCCGAACTTGGAAAAAATTCTCCTCAACAATGGCCTACAGCTCCAACATTTTTTCCCTTGCCTCACACTCAAGTAGTGTTCATAAAAACAAGTAAATCAATAGTCTCCTTCCTTAGCATACTTGGCAGCGTCTTGCCTCCTCACATATGCTATTTATCAATTTGCCTAGGTCTTTTTTCCCTCCCTTGGGAATTTTCGCAGCTTTCTAAATCCCTGATTTTTAGGGGCTACCAATGGCCAAATATCTGATTTTCCACTTGTAACAATCAGCCTAGAGGTAGTTCCAACATGTTCCCCACTCATGGATTCATGGTCAGTTGATTTTAACATGGTTGTTCCATTTGTCCTCCTGCAATCAATATAAAATATTCTATTTTTATACAAGTGTCATAGTCAAATAGTTAGTTGAGTCAAATCAGATCTCTTACGAACAGTCATAAGAATTAATTACAATTATCAAATTGGAAATTCGGAATTTCCATAAATGGAAAAAATTTTCCAAATTCGAATTTACTAAAAACAAAATAAATTTCCAGCAAATTTAAATTTCAAAATATATTATTTTGGGGGGGATGTGACAATGGAACAGTTCAATATTTGTGTAACTTACTCGACATACATGCACATGCGAAAGTAAAGGACAAAACCGAATATGAAAAGAGGTACCATTGCCTTGTCTCTCTTCGAGTCTCCATCCTTTATATGGAGAATGTGTTTTGAGCCAAGTTTTATCGCCAATGTGATAGTTATGCCAATCATTCCAATTGGGTAAATATCAATGCTCTATGTAAGATGTTTGATAGTCGAGTCCGGGATGAAACGATATTTTGAACAAACATCAATTTTTTTTTTCCGCAATACTTGTTTCATTCAGTGAAATAATTCGATCGCAATCACCATGGTCATATATTGTTTTGGGAAATATATTAAAATTTTTAATGGATATCCCATTACCCAACAATATCTTTTCTGCATGTTTCTAGACAAGTTGTGGAGGAACAGTTAGTATCACTATCATCATGGCCTCCTTGTATGTCATGTCAGCATGCATAATGGATCTACTTCTGTTTGCCTTGTCCAAGTAGGTGCTATAGACGACCATTATGTCCCCGAAGAACAATTTTCCAGTTCGGTGGATGTTCAAGCCCTCTATTGATAGTACTTTGGATGTTACAACTCTAGACCTGGTCACAATTTTTGAACAAGAAAAACTAAAGTGAATGATATTATGCATGTTTTTTTTTTTGTTTTTTTCTTGTATTCTTCTTTCACTAGCATAAATCTACAAATATACGCATAGCATGGATGAACTATGGAGCCAGAGTTTTGCAACCACACCTCTTAGTCTGTGGAAGATGCATCACGTTCGATGTCTCGCTTGTACTTGTTGATGCTTCTTGCGAGCTGCAAACCATGTATTGTAGTCGAAATCATCATATCCACCATGCCATATATGAATATAAAGTCGAGTATATTTTTTTAGTAAACATAGTAAGAGAAGAGAATATGCATCTTTACCTTTGGCCTTGTCGGTCTACTGATGTCTAGAATGACTGACTCCTCATGCCCATGTCACTAGTCCAACATTTTATGATGCAATCATGTGCACATGAACATCAGTACTAAACAAGCATATGCATTGTATATTGTCCATTGAAAGGAATAAATAACCGTAAAATTGTATGCAACTATTTTTCTAACTAGACAAATGTTTCACAGTAAACAAGGCACCATGGCTAAGTTTTATATCGCATACCCCTCGAAGGCAGGGGAGAAATATTCAACCTGCCAACCCGACACCCATAATCGAGAAAGTAGGAAACTATTGAACAAGGTAGAAGAGAGACCACATATGTGAAACTGTTAGTCAACCAACTGACGCACCAAAGCATATTTGGAAAGCACACTACGTATATGAATTAGAAAACAAAAGAGATAATAGAAAATGGAAAAAGTAGAAATAGGGGGGGCAGATAGGCTGATTGCAGCCAAGCCATCATTTTGAACTTTAATATTATATGCCCCCACCCACTTTGTATATTTAATTTACCACAACACTTGGTATACCTTTTAGAAGATTGTACCACAAAAACCTCTGTTGTTTCACATAACAATTCATCTCCCTGTCCAAGCAACCTGTTTTTTCCAAGGAAAGAACGTCGAATATGCAATGGACATGAAGGAAAGTTAGTATGAAGACATACATCTAAAAAAAAAAATGAAATAGGTCAACTTATCGGTCAAAGAGCCCATCACCATCTCCAACTATTATGTTTGTTTATATGTACCAATGGAGTGAAAATACAACGGACATGAAGCAGGTTAGTATGCAAGAAGGCATGTTATGAAGATACGTTACCATGTACGAAGGCACGCAACATGTACATATAATAAACTAGGTGAAGACATATACAGACTATAAATGAAATATAAAACAACACAATATGAAATAACAGTACAAGAATGAACATTTCTATATCCTCTTCAACCGATGCAGTTAAGACTCCCTCCTTTTCTCTAGGTATTCTGTTTATTTTAGTGTGGGAATGAAAAAAACACAATGAACATGAATGGAAGCTGGTGTGCAGGGGAGGACAAGCAATATGTACATACAATAAAATAGACTCAATGAACAGTCTATAACATAGGCAGAAACATGAACCTTTTTGCTTCTCCATCCATGGTCGTAAACATGTAATTGTTTTTTCCCTTCCCAAAAGAAATTACAAGTCATAAAACATCATGCAATTGCATGGTTGTAGCTAAAGGATTTCTGGTTTTTGGTGGAAAATTATTCATATATTCGTCCACTCATGGAAATACATGTTCTTTATCCTCTACACAAACTGTTGTGCCCATGATACAAGTTTTTTTGTTTTCCTTGGAAAACTACGCACACATGCTTCCAAACATCCAAATAAAATCTTGTTGAATCTTTGTTTTACATATCATACCTCAAGAACAACATAAATTGTATCGTGCAGAAAACAGTCTGTGTAGAGGAGAAAGAACATGTAATGTCATATCGACACATCTGACCATACACAGTCTATAAATGTACCCTTCATATTCTTTATTCCAACAAAAAAACAATGGATATTGCAATTTCACATGGAATCCTCGAACAATTTTGCATGCAACTATTTTCTGTCATGCCATCACTGAAGCATAAAAAAAATCTCATAAAATAACAGATATTGACCTCGGAAAAGAGGGGAAATAATACAACTTCATGTTGACTCCTGGATGTAGGGGCTCAACACCGCAAAGCACCCCAAAAAACAATAATAATCCAAAAAAAAATAAAAAAATAAAATCTCTAACCACTATTGATGGACGCCAACCCTAAGGCCGAAGAAAAAAAAAGAAAAAAATAAGAACCAGACAAAAAGAAAGCACGAATAGGCCGACCTGCACCCCTAGGGCCCCAAAGCATAAACCTGATCTAGACAAACAAAACCAGCAACCCATGAACCAATGAACCAGTAAGAACCACCAACCCAATATAAAACATATGTATCCCCAACTATTATGAAACTATAGCCCAAGAACAGAAGGAACATAAAACATACGAGGACCATGCCACCACAAATAAGAAAACATTCTTACTTGTAGACTGAAAACACTCAATAGATAACATGAAACTATGGCATCAAAACTTACTCCAAAATGCTGAAATGTAGAACCATAGGTTAAATCATGAACTAAACGACAATAAGCAGGAACCGAGAAACCAATAAAGAAGAAGAAGTCACCAAACCAGTAAACAATTTATATGGCTTCAACGATAACGAAAATGCAGTGAAAAGGCAGAAGAAGGATGAAACATACAATGGCTCTTCAATTACTATATGGAAAATTTAGAGGAAGAATGTACTTAGAGAAGTGTATTTACATAATCATTTAAGGTTGTCAGGTTGTCTAAGGACCTCGCAGTGTGAAAAAATTTAATTTGTCAGGCCTATTGGAGGACGTCGCCTCATGTAAACATTTTAGCTGTTAGGCATATTAAGGCATCTCAAAAAAAGTGTCAATATATTTCAACATAAATACATCTGCCAAGGACTTTATAAACTTTGGAATTCACAATCACTATAAATCTTGGATATCAAAACATTTTGATATGCTTAGTACATAAGAAAACTTACGAATATATTTAGCTAGCAGAAAATGATAATACAAACATTCGAACTAATGCTAGAATTAATCCACCTTCAAGCAATACAAAGGAAAAATATATGATTGAAAAATACCGTATACGAGAAAAAGTTTGGATATGTTGCCATATAAAAAATTGGGAATAGCGAAGCCGAAAATAACACCTCAAATCTCTTATCCAATCAGATCAATACATATATGATACTATTTATTCTATAAAAATATATGCTTTTAATTCCCTAGCTCCAACAATAGGTATTATGCAAATATTTATGGTCAAAGGACAAACTTATATGTAGTCAACGACTTATCGATCGCTATAGTCCCTCTATGCCTACGGTAGGGACTAACAAGATCACTTCTTTGAATTATTATTATTAACATTATCATATTCTTTTCATTGGGGTTAGCCTCAGCCAAAAAGAATCTCAACGTTGTGTTTTGAGTTCTTATTTTGATTGGTAACAACTTACAACATTTTTATAAGTTTATTTAAAAATTAAAAAATATTGTTATTAACATTATTGTGTCTTTTTCATTGGGGTTAGCCTCAACTCAAAAAAATCTCAAGATTTTGTTTTAAGTTCTTACTTTGGTTGGTTACAACTTACAACAATTTAATAAGTTTATTTAAAAATTATTTATTCTTGATACACAAAACATTCACACATGAGTGATAGATTGATTAAAGAAAATGTGAAAAACATATTAAATGAAATTTCTATACCATTTTTTTTCTTTCATGACAAAGTTGCTTAGAATGTGGGCTAAGAAGGCTACCTAGGGGAATGCCCACTTAGGGCGCACAAGTCAATCACCTAGGCGCAACACTTCTTCACCTTTTGATGATGAATTAAATACATGTAAAATAAATGGTTCCCTTGGTATATAAGGTGAACCAGGACTAAAGTAAAGAATTCTTACCTTTTCTTCTGAAGCTATGTGTCTTGGTTGTTTTCTTTTCTAAGTTTTCATTTTACATTCACGACAATTTCATTTTTAGGGTTTTTGAAGAATAACGAGTGTGCCTTCCTTCACGGATGCCTCCTGGTGAATTCATTTTCCATGCTTCCACCTCTGAGATAAATATTATATCATTAGCTAGCCACTCTCTCAGGGATCAAATCATTTCCTTCAAGTTTTCTGAGGCAGAAGGGAGGGTGCACCAACTAGGGTTTGCGCCCTTGTTGGATTCTTCTTTGTGGGAATGAAGTGAGTGCACCCTCTTCCATGGATGCACTAGGATTCTCCCACTAATCCCTAGAGGTCACTCTGAGATCATCAAAACCTCTTGGCCACTCTCGGGTCACCCCAGTCTCGATCCCCATTTGCTTGGTCACCCAAACTAATGGTGTGCCCCTGTTCATATTTGTGCCCCCGAGGAGAGTTTTTGGTCAGAAGTCGAGCTATGGCTTGAGTGGTCACCTTCTCCTATAGATTTCCTTCTTGGGAAGATCAATTGGTATCACATCCTCAAGATCCATGGAAAATCTTTTGATCTTGAAGATTGAGCCAATTTTTTTGGGGGCGGAGTTTCATGAAATAATCTAAAGTTTGCCCATTCCAGGGTTTCCATTTTATGCAATAAGATACACAGATATCATAAGCCCCAAGGGCGCCCACATATCCATTTCCACAGAGAGGAGCTCCATAGATCTAAAACAATACAGATCTCTCCCTCTAGACAAGTTCTAGCTCTGTTGCCTCAGGGTTTTGAGTCCTCTGTTCTCAAAACAGAGTCCTTTGTTTAGCATTGCAACCCAGGGGAACCTTTTCTCTTCAGCTATCCTCACAATTCCTCCATGCAAATATCCTTTGGAGGTCAACTCAGATTCCAACACATCAAATCCTTTCCAAGATCTTGCCTCCGTCCTCAATGAGCTGCTCAGAATGTAACAACAAAATAATCCAGATCCATTTTGGTTGGACACTCGAATCCAACTACCCAGGTTTGCTGGGAAAACCAATGGTAAAATGTTGGATTCTTGGATCTATAGCCTATCCACCTATTTCAATACATTTCCAGGCCTTAGCGAGGAAAGAAAACTCCAAATTGTCACCTTGCAATTAGAAGGACTGGCACAAACTTGGTGGGATATAGAGCAAGAGAAGACCACATTTGTGATAGATATTGGGTATGCTCCAGAATCCTCTACTTCACAACCCATCAAAGGCTAGGCTCGACTTTACGAAGCTTTGAGAAATTTCTTCAACCCACCTATGTATGTGTAATCCTTATGGATCAAATGGCACCAACTTCAACAACTCCCTTCACAAGGAGTGAAAGGCTGCATAGAATTCTTCTGCAATATGCACCTCTTACTTCATCTTCCATATCCAAAAGAGGTACTCATATTAAAATTTGTGGTTGGTTTATTAATTCAATTCCGTCGAGAAGTAGAGTTGTTTGAAAATCCAACTTTAGATCAAACATTTCATAGATCTTTCGCTATAGAAAGGAAAGTCTCTCCTAGAGGTTGTATTCCTCAGTCCCGCCCTTACACCAACCCCCCACCTCTCAACCATCCAACTACCATCCCTCAAACTATTTTCCACCTCCTCGGACTCAAAACCCCACACCCAATACAATGACAAGGACACCCTTGTGATCATTCCATAAAACTACTTCACACAATTCATCAGATTGTTGAATCCTCCAAAATCTAAAAACCAAAAAAACTCTACTCACTGAGCTCATTGTGCCTTCCCAATTAGAATATACCAAAGAATTTCCTATGGACAATCCCACATAAGTATATCCATCATTGATTCTAATTACCCAACAACATTCAAACACATCCACCCAACCCCTCTTCACCGATAACTGCCAAATAAAAAACACCTTGGATTTACTGATTATGGACAATGGAAGCCAGGAAAATTTGGTGTCTTAAGCCCTTGTCAACATCCTTAATCTTGTCACCACTCCACATCCACAAACCTATCAACTCGGATGGGTCCAAAAGGATGGCCCTCCCCTCCTAGTTTCCAAGCGTTGTCTGGTCACTTTCGCCATAGGCCAATTCAAAGAAATTTCCCTATGTGATGTCTCCCCCTTGGATTGTGCATATTTGCTTCTTGGTATCCCATACCAAACCCCAAAAAATGCTATGTATCTAGCCAAGTCGCTCCAGTACAAAATTACCAAAGAAGGCCACACTTATATCTTAATTGCAACAAAACTGAAACCCCCTTCTACCAAAGAAAAAATCTTGCATGTACACTTAAACCAATGTCTCTCTCTCTATTTTGTGTGACCAATAACACTAAACAATAAAATGCACCCTATTCCCGAAACTATGACTCCCCTCCTCCATGAGTTTGTAGAGGTAATTCAACCTCCAGAGGGGATTTCCCCCTCTCGCCACATTGACTATTGCATTCATCTCATCCCCGGATCTACCTTACCTAATGTCCCTACTTATCGGTTGGCCCCAACAAAAACAGAGGAAATGGAAAGAAAATTGACCAACCTCATCAACTCTGGCCACATCCAACCTGCATCTTCTCCCTATGCTTTTGCCGCCTTTGTCATCCCTAAATGATATACCTCATAAATGTGCCTTGTCACTGATTACCAAGCCTTGAAAAAAGCCACAATAAAATACCATTACTCCCTTCCCTGGATTGAGGAACTACTCGACACCCTCCAAGGAGATAAGTGGTTTACTAAATTGGATATGAAAACCCTCTACCATCAAGTTCGAATGAACCCAGATGATTTTTTGAAAACAACGTTCAAGACCAAATTTGGTCTTTTTGAGTGGAAAGTCATGCCTTTCAGTCTCACCAATGTCCCAACCACTTTCATGAGGCTCATAAATGACATATTTAGAGCACATTTGGGTCGATTTATGGTTATCTACTTAGATGACATTCTCATCTCCAGTCGGACATGGGACACTCACATGCAACATGTCTGACAAGTTCTCCAAATTCTCCAAGAACATAAGTTGCAAGTCAAAGAGAAGAAATCATATTTTGGTCAGACTTCAGTCCCCTATATCGGCTTTGTGTTCAACTCAGAGGGTATTCAACCAGATCCATATCACATCCAAGCATTGAAACAATGGCCTCTACCTTCTTCAGCTAAGGAGTTGAAAATATTTTTGGGTGGCATCAATTTCTATCATAAGTTCATTCCCTATTTTCCAAATATTGCTTGACCTTTGCATCACCTCTCAAATAATTCTTCTACATTCATCTGGACCAAAGAAGAAATTACTCACTTTGCTCAGCTCAAATATGCCCTCTGCTCATCCCCTGTTTTACATCTGGCAGACCTCTCCCAACCCTTTGAGATTGAGTCTGATGCCTCACAATATGTTATTGGTGCCGTAATTAAACATGGAGGACACCCCATTTCTTACCACTCTGAAACCCTGTCTGAGGTAAAGAAAAATTATAGTACCTATGAAAAGGAATTTTATAGTCTCATGCAAGCACTCAAACAATGGAGGCATTATTTGTTGGGTAAAGAAACCATTTTGCATACCGACCACCACCCTTTGATTTTCATCAACTCTCAATCAAATATTCGGGAATAAAGGCACCTTAAATGGGCCTCCTACATTCAACAATTTCACTTAGTCATCAGATACAAGAAAGGCACTTCTAATAAAATGGTTGATTTGCTAAGGGGACCTCCCACTCCAGTTCTTTCCATTCTAGAAGCACATTGTGCTACTTATGACACATGGAAAGATCAATATGATACTGGCACCAACTTTCAAGAGATTTGGGAATCTTTTCAAAGCCCCACAGTGATCAATCATACCCCCTTCCTAGACTACACTATTGAGGATGAGTGGCTATATAATTTGAATTTGCTATGCATTTCACACTCAGAAGACCGCCTCTTTCTCACCAAGGAAGCACATTCTTCAGCCTATGGGGGCTACTTCAGGACCACAAAGACCACCCAACATCTGCAATGCCATTTTCATTAGCCTTCCATGTAGCCTCAAGTTGAAAACTTTATCAGAGCTTGTGCCTTATGCTCACAATCCAATCCATCCAACCGGAAGCATAGGTTGTATCAACCACTGCCACTTCCTTCTCGGCCTTAGAAGTCAATCTCAATGGACTTCTTAAGTGGACTTCCAACAACCCAAAATAAACATGATTCAATTTGGGTAGTGGTATACCTCTTCAGCAAAATGGAACTTTTTATCCCATGCACAAAGACTACTACAACAACACAAACAAAGGAACTCTATTTCTGTCATGTATGGCCCCATTTTGGCCTCCCAAGTAGTATCAGCTCGGACAGATATTCTCGCTTCCTTAGTAGATTTTAGAAGACCATAGGGGCTCAAACGGATGGCCAAACAGAGGTTGTCAACAAATTCTTGGTTCATTCTATCCAAACTCACTTTGGACGCAGTAAACATTGGGACAATTACTTACACATTCTCCAACATAGCTACAACAAGGCAACACATTCTTCTATAGGATTTTCACCTTTTCAAGTCTGCTTGGGCTTCCAATCAGCATCTCCAACCGAGCTTCCACTCACTTGGGCTCCTCAAGGTACCTTCCATCAACAATAGGAACAACTGTTAGCGCAACGATTTCTCCAACAAATTGCACAAAACCACAGTACAGTCACATCAACACTCAAAGCAGCCCAAGATCATGCCAAGCAGCACCATGACAAACAAAGAACCTTCATGGCCTTTCAACTAGGGTGGTTACACATGGATAAGAAGCACTTCAAAGGACACCATCACAAGCTTCTACCAATCAGATATGGTTTGTATACAATACTCGACAAGATTGGAGAAAATGCATATATGTTGGATCTACCACCACAACTGGGAATCCACAATATCATTAATGTAAATCACTTAAATTTGTTTGAGCCTTCCCTCTTGGAAGAACCAATCACCATCACTCATCCAGTGGGAAACATTCATGATTTCCAACTCCCATTGGCGAAAGACACTATACTGGACACTCGAAGTCGCTCTACAAGACACTAGAATTACACTTCATATCTCGTAGCTCGCCAAGGCCAAATTCCAGCTCAGGCAAAGTGGATCACAACTGATGTATTGCACAACAAGTTTCTTCATCTTCTCATGGAAGTTGTGACGCTTCAAGATATCAACAGGGAGGAATTGGTCCAAGGAGGCCACCTAGGGGAACACCCACCTAGGGCGCACACGTAAATCACCTAGGCGCATCACTTATTCACCTTTTGATGATGAATTAAATATATGTAAAAACAATGGTTCCCTTTGAATATAAGGTGGACCCAGACTAAAATAAATCATTCTTACCTTTTCTTCTGAAGCTTTGTGTCTTGGTTGTTTTCTTTTCTGAGTTTGCGTTTTACATTCATGACAATTTCGTTTTTATGGGTTCTGAAGAATAACTAGTGCACCTTCCTTCATGGATGCCTCCTCGTGACTCTGTTTTCCATGCTTCCACCTCTGAGAGAAAGATTATCTCATTAGGTAGACACTCTCGCAGAGAGAAAATTATTTCCTTCGAGTTTTCTAAGGCAGAAGGGAGGGCACACCAACTGGGGTTTGCGCTCTTGTTGGTTTCTTCTTTGTCAGAATGAAGTGAGTGCACCCTCTTCCATGTCTTCACTGGGCTTCTCCCACTAATCCCTAGAGGCCACTCTGATATTGCCAAAACCTCTTAGCCACTCTCAGGTCACCTCAGTCTGGATCCCCATTTGCTTGGTCACCCAAACTAATGGTGCGCCACTGTTCAGATTTGCGCCCCTAAGGAGTGTTTTTGGTTAAAAGCCATGCTATGGCTTGTGTGTTCACCTTCTCCTGTAGATCACCTTCTTGGGTAGATTAGAATGTCTACCATTTTTTGTTTTTTTTTTCATGACAAAGTTGCTTAGAATTTCATTATCTTTTATGGATTAGAACATCTTTTCTCGTTTTCACATTAAGTTAGAGTTTTTTTAACTAAAAAAGTTATCAAACTATATTATCCAATATGATTTGAGTTTCCAACCATATGCAATTTTATCATTATTTTTTAAGATATACTATTATCTTATAAGGGAGTTTTATCATTCTTAATGACAAAAACATGTCTTCTTCAAGGTGATTCTTTTAAATACCTTCCAGAACAAATTGTTCCATTTATTAGTGTACCATACCACTCTTCTCAATACTTGTATAGTTGTTCAATCCCTTATCATAAGTTTAGTGAAATGTTCATTCTCAACACTTAGTATAGTTATTGAATCCATTATCACAAGCTTAAGAAATGTTCCTTCTCAACACTTTATAGTTGTCAAATCCCTTATCATAAGCTTAGAGAGCTTTCCTTCTACTTAAAATTGAAATCCTACAAACCCAACCTCCATAGTGAGATAGTTATTGAAATCAAAGAGATTTGAGGTAGGTGATAAAAATAACTTGTAAATGAATGATGAATAAGATAATTAGATGATCTTTCCTCTTAAGCCACTAATTATAGTTGCTCAAAATACTAATACATGTGTCCCACAATTCACAACCACCTATTAGTGAAACATGGGAAAAACCAAAGAGATGAATACATAGTCTCTCACCTACAATGAATAGTGCACATAACAAGGAATATTATGGGTATTAAGAAAAACTACTAAGAAATATATGGTAAGAAGAACCATCCTAGGGGTGTCATTTTTTTTTGCAAGAAATTTAAATAATTAGGTTTAATTTGAAGGATGCTTTGAATCATATTTTGTAGGTCCTTCAATTACTTATTTTTATAAATATGAAGAAGATAAATGATGTTAGTGATTTTGGTATCTTCCTATATATTTTCCCATGTGATTCGAAATGGATCTAGTTATAAGACTTAGTACCTACAAGGTATTTTGAAAATTAAGAAAGCTTAGTAAATTATATAAAAGACCATCTTGTCGTTCCTCATCTCCAAGGAACAGTCAGGGTATGTAGAAGGGAGACAAATTATGGACAACGTCATCCTGTCTCATGAGATCATACACTCTCTCAAGACTTCAAGAACACCAGGTATGCTTATTAAACTTGACCTCTCAAAAGCCTTTGATCGGGCCAACTGGCATTATATAAGAGCTGTCCTAGTCTCTTTTGGTTTTGATCAAGCTTGGATAAGTTGGGTCATGCAACTCACCTCCTCCGCCTTCTTTTCCATCTCAGTGAATGGTGTACCCTCAAATCCTTTCACTCCTTCAAGAGGAATCCGCCAGGGGGACCCCCTTTTCCCTTTCCTGTTCGTCCTTATTGCGGAAGGTCTGGGTCGCTATATCAAAGCAACAGTAACTAAAGGCTCCCTTAAAGGCCTTCCTCTGCAAAACCTTCAGCCTACACCCTCACAGAGCCAATTCGTATATTACACCCTTCTCATGAACTCTCCCACAGTCCAGGAAGCCGTCAAACTCAACTCCATCCTTTCAGACTTCACCGAAGCTTCTGGCTTGTCACTCAACCTGGACAAATCCAAACTCTACTTTTTCAACACCCCACCCCCTGTCCAGCGACATATTTCTAGACTTCTGGGGATACCCAGGAGCTCCCTTCCATCCAACTATCTTGGGGTACCTCTCAGCGGAGCGACGACCTCCAACATATCCTGGGATAGCCTTCTCCTCTCCATTGCGAATAGGCTACGCAATTGGACTTTTAGACCTCTCAACATAGCCTCTCGGTTAGTCCTCCTCAAGTCATTTTTGCAAGTGCTACCCACCTACCTCTTTACAGCCCTGGCGGCACCCAAAAAAGTCATCAAAGCCATCAGATCCTTGCAGCGGAACTTTCTCTGGAGCGGTCACCAACCAAATAAGAAATGGGCGCTAGTCAACTCGGACAAACTCTGCATGCCAAAAACTCAAAGAGGATTGGGACTTAGAGACCTAGTAAAACTTAATCAAGTAATGGGAGCCAAAATCTAGTGGAGATGGCTCAAGAACCCAACAGCAGCCAGGGCACAACTATGGAGAAGGAAGTACGCCCCACTCTCTGCGGAAGATCAGCTAATCAGGCACAATGAACACATACAAGGCTCCAACATTTGGAATACAACATGGCAAAATCGTACTCTAGTGCAAAACCACGCCTTCTGGGAGCTTAGAGATGGAGGCAGTGCTCGGTTCTGGCAAGACTCCTGGCAGCAACTTAAACCACTGGACACAATGGAAGAACTAGCCGAGCTCAAGCGAGCCCTTCACCAGAATGCCCACCTCAAAGTTAAAGATCTCTGGATACCACAAATATCACAGCAAAGGTGGCGACAATGGAAGACCACTCACCAAAAACTCGGGATCCTTGACACTCTTGACCTGCAGCATTGGCATTCTCAAGCAGCCAGCCGGAAAATACTACATCGGGATGGACCAGACATCCTGAGGTGGGGGTACGCAACAGCTGGCACTTTCACCATCAAAGAAGGTTACTCTTTGCACGCACTACATCAGGATTCTAGAAAGGAGCACATCTGGACCAAAATCTGGAATCTTTCTCTATGGCCCAAGGTATCCACCTTTCTGTGGCTAATAACGCACAACAGGGCTCTAACCTGGGATAACCTACGGAAGAAGGGCTTCATTGGACCCTCCATTTGCGTCCTATGCTCACAGCAGGAGGAAACCAAAGAGCACCTCTTCAATGGATGTCAGTACAGCCAACTGGTCTGGGACTATGGAGCTCAAATCATGCACAAATCCAATCGAGACCGTGACAACATCAACTGTACAATTGAACTCTGGGATAGCATCACATTTCGCAACCCAATTCTTAACCTCATTTGGAATCTGCTGTCGGGATTCATCCTTTGGCAGATCTGGAAGGAATGAAATAAGAGAATCTTCCATTCTCTACCTTCCCCTCCCGAAGCCACTTGGGAAAAAGTCAGATCCCTGATCGCTGAAACAATCAGGAACAAATCTTGGGCTGAAGAAGATTGGCAATGCAGCCCGGAGGAGCAGAGTATTTTGCAAAACTGGCAACCATTTCTAGGCAACTAGCCGACAATCAAAAGGAAGAAGGCTCAACACACCAGCCCAACTAACTGGACCCCCCCCAACACACTTCATCAAAGTAAATTTTGATGGAGCCTCTAAAGGCAACCCAGGACCAGCAGGGTATGGTGCAGTGCTCCGGAACCCAGAGGGGGAAATCCTAGCTTTAGACACAGGATACATTGGAGACACAACCAACAATGTAGCCGAGCTAACAGGACTCCTAAGAGGACTTCAAACAACAATCTCCAAAGGTCACCAAAGGATAATCCTAGAAGGGGATTCACAAATCATCATCAGATTAACCACCAGAATCCTCCATGGCTGCAATCCTGACAAAATCACACTGAGTTGGCGACTGCATGGCCTGCTCGCTGACTTTGGCCATCACCTTCAACCCCATCTCAGTATCATCACCTCCCATATAAAAAGAGAAGCAAATAAAGTGGCTCACAGACTAGCTAACGAGGCAATTGAAAAGGGCGAGGAACACGTAAGCTGGGAAGGCCCAGGATCACCAGCTCCAGTAATCCTCTCTCGTTGTCAAGCCTTAGCCATCAGTGATCTTCACTCCCCGGATGGGGTGACACGCGGAGCGATAATGCCACGCGGGAATGCACCAGGACGCGGATTCAATGCATAGACTAGCCATTACAACACGGCCATTAACCTCGCATGATTCTGCGCAGAAACTTTGATATGAAGAGGCCCCTCTCACAAGGGAAGGGTACCACAGACATGACAAGGCCCCTGCGCATTAACAAGCAGCCTTTAATGGTGTTGATTACGGCAATTGTTATGGCTCTAGCGCTCATTTTTTTTGGCGATAATTTGTTTCGGGAGGCTTCCGGCTCGCAGGCAAACCAGAGCAGTAGCGACCTCTCTCCCGCCCCCCTGTCATAGCCGCTGCACTTAGCACACTCGCCGTTCCTCCGGGGCAATCCGACAGGCAACAGTGTCATTGGGACTTCTCATTACATTCCCGCCATGCCACGCATTCGAGGGAAACCGCGTCGTGGTGCGGCCTGGTATGCAGCAGCGTCGCGGCGTAAATGAAAAGAGCAATTTGAGGCAGCTCTGGCGATAGTAGCTAGACGGAGGAAGCGTAGACCACGCACGCCTCTTATGGCATGCGTGGTGGAGGAGGTTGTCCGAGAAGAAGGACCTGAGAATTTGGACATGGCACCGAAGAATTGGCAGCCGAGTACTAGATTCAACCCTGATACCACGAGGCAGACATAAAGAAAGGTGTTCACCCCTTCAACAGACAACACAGAGGCGCCTTACTCCCCCTGCTACATTATTGAGGAAGCTCCCCCCGAGTCTATCGTTGATGCAGAGAACACAGACCGCGCTCGACACGAGAACAGGGTACAGGCAGCAGAGACCAATGCCAGCGAATATTTTATGGGAAGAAACCATCCAAACCAGCCACCTCTAGATGACTGGGCATGCCTCGATCTTGTTTTCGAGATAAGGGAAAAGCTGGACGATCAAATCTTTCGGCTAAGATGCATGGACCAGTGGTTGGACATGTTCTTTGCTGCCCATTCTAGAGCATCCACAAAGAAGCAATGTCCAACCTGCGCAAGACCCTACTCTTTCCCGGCGAGATGGAGGCACTCCGAGGTCTAAGGCAAGCAGCTGGCTACAGAGGTCATGCAATGCTCAACACTTGGCTCTGGTTTTGGTGTTGTTATTTCATTTCATGTTTTAGTATAGCTAGATACCAAGTTATTTTAGTACTAGCTAGCAGAAACAGTTTTAAGTTTGCAACTGTAAGTCCTGGTTTCCTACAGGCAGGACACCCCACCGTCAACTCTATTAATGCTGATCACTCTGCACATTTGATGACAGTTGGACATGGATGCCCAGCTATCCTGGTTTCCTGCTCAGGCAAGACAGCTGGCATCATTTATATTTTTTGTATTTTGGCTATTTTGGATATAGTAATATAACAGGGATTACCTCTTTTTATTTAAAAAAAAAAAATTATATAAAAGACAATTTAAATGTAAAAGTGAAAGAGCAAAAAAGAGGGGAAAAAATAAAAGAAATAAATGAACAAAGAAAAATAGCAGAGGAGAAGAGAAGAGGTCTAGGAATGGGAGATGAAGGGTCATGACTCTTTGCCTTCACATTCCCCCAACTCTCCTTATTTCTTCCATTATTTTCACTCTCAAAGGGATTTTGTATGGCCAAGAGAGAAAGATGCATGGGTAGCTAAGATCTACATTGTACAAGAGATTGTTGAAATGAGAGCTCAACCATCTTTCGAAGCTAGTTTTCTCATTTGGGTTTCTAGCATGGAAAATTTTAGGGACTAAATTTATCCCATATGCTAATTATCCGGTTTTTTTTTTTTTTGTTAAGATTCTCCAATTTCAGTTTTTCTATGATGATTTGCACAAATTCTACACTAGAAAAGTATTTTTCTCTAAAAAATGACAAAAATTTAAAGAAACTCTATAGGATCCTTAGAAATTTGAATATTTTTACTAAAAATATTTCCAAACATTTTGAGGTTGGTATTTTAAGAATGAGTAAGATTAGTCATAGTTTCTACATTTTACAATAAGTATGAATCCTTAAACATTTACCTAATTTATAATTTAAAATCAGTGTGTCTATTATGTGATTGATTTTGTCTACAATATGGACTTCACTCTATTTTAATGGATTGAGTTTGATACTAATCTTATTCATATTAAATTGTTACTTAGTTATTTTATGGGTGTAAGAATTCAACCTTTTTTTCAGTTTTGTGTTTTTCCTTTATAATTTCATGATTTCCATTCTCAGCCCTAGAATTTAGTAATTAATCCACTATTAAGACCATAAGGATCCTCAAGAATATGAAGGGTTTACATTTTCATTCTCTAGCATTGAATTGTCGAGTAGTTGAATAATTAACTCAAGCCGATCTCTATCCTACAGTTTGTGTTTGTTGAACTTGTAATGGTGCAAACTTTGAACAATAGAAAATTTAGTTTCATACTATGACATGGGTATCCTTCATAGGTGAGTTGCATTAAAATTAGATTCTACAATCATGCACACAAAGTAAATGTTGAATGGTTAATGGCTAAAAGACATCACAAACCAATAATTGTTATATCTCTTCATTGACATGCATACCCATAGTCATTCCTTTATCAATAACATTTTCATTGTTGATTCTCATTTGAAGTGTGAATGGTCCTATCAATACTGGAAGCAATGACATTACATGATTATGGTTGAAAATTGAAACATGATTCTTTTGATATTGTTGAAATGTTTTTCCCTTAGTAAAATTGAAGAATAGTTACCTTTGATCGTTAGAACATTATAACAAAACTTATTGGTCTAAATTGGAATATATATATATATATATATATATATATATATATATTTGAAGTTGGACTAAATATTATGTGAAGGTATTCTTGGTGATTAAGAAACCATATTTTCAAATAAGAATGTTTGTATATATTTTAGCGAGGAGACCAATGAGGAAATGATTGTTGAATAAACAAGACAACGTGTACTTGCTTTGGAATTGAGAATAAAATAGTAAAGGGTTGTGCTTATTTTTAGTTCTATAAAAAAGACAATTTTGGTCCCAAAATTGGAACGCACAGTAGTATCCATTTCATCTAATTGAGGAAATGATTGTTAAATAAACAAGAGAACGTGTAGTTGCTTTGGAATTGAGAATAAAATAGTAAAGGGTTGTGCGTCTTTTTAGTTCTATAAAAAGACAATTTTGGTCTCAAAATTGGAACGCACATTAGTATCCATTTCATCTAATTGATTTTCTGCAATTTAACTGAGAACATAGGCCATACACAATTGCTAGGTGAGTTCTCTTTGTGGAAAAAATGTTGTGGGCTCTTCCATTGGGTTTGTCATTCCCTATTTAACAATATGTAATTTGTTTCTCAATGTTCAAAGACTCATTTGTGTGTTTGTAGAGTAGTGATGATCATTCGAGAACATAAATGTTCTCACCGTCATGCCTTGTTTCCCGATTCAAAAATTAGAATGCTAGATTGGTAAGTTGTAAAAATCATAGTTTATTGTTTTTTGTTGAAAATAAAAATGAGAGTGGGTGGTTGCTCCATTATTGAGTATTGGTTTTGGCACAATAATTTAATAACACATTAAGGATGTAAAACTCACACACAAGATTATTAGTACTTTGCTAGTTGATTGAATTATGTGTAGGCTACATAGAGTACGTAGGCTTAGTATTCATTTGGACGACAGAGTTTAGTTTGCACTTAGAACTACATCAAGAACATAAGTCTTGAAGCCAAAAAGTGACTTGGTATGCAATTTACATCAAAGATAAAGACCTATATACATGACTGGGAATAGAGAGACAAAGTTCATAAATAAACTTCGTCATAGTATTTGTGTTCATGAAGTGAGTGGGATATAAGTCCCTCTTTTACAAATCACCATGTTTCAAACTCATAGGTTGAATCCTAGAGCATAAAGTTGCTTCCCAAAATCATTGCAATGTGAGTGCATGCTTATTGTGAATTTAAGGAATGTGCATACACTCTAGGAATATGTGTGTATGCCTATTTGAATAAATTTAGTGATTTCTAGATGCCTTCATGTTTCCCTCCATATGGGGTTTGAATTGATGTTAAAGCAACACATGTATGTGTTATAAGATATTAATGTTTCTATGTGCACAAATAAATTGACTAGGAACCTCTCCACTCTATGAAATTTTACAAATCTGATTATACCTATAGTCAACCATAATGGTATATTTGCTAATTTGTTTTCTAACATATTATCATCATAACTATGACCAAGAAAGAAAGTAGGAAGTAATATTGTAATAATTGTCATTTATGTTGATTACCTTATCCTTATTTGTAGTGAACCTAAATTTTTAAACCATGTTAAATCCATCCTTAAGAAGCAATTTGAAATGAGGGACTTAGAATGCTTGCAATATTTACTTGGCCTCCAAGTATGACAAAACAAGGAAGTAATTTTTATTTCCCAATCTAAGTATGCATGGGACCTTCTTTGACACTTTAACATGGAAGATTCTAAGCCATCCCCATTTATATGAATGTTTCTATGTGCACAAATAAATTGACTAGGAACCTCTCCACTCTATGAAATTTTACAAATCTTACCTATAATCAACCATAATGGTATATTTGCTAATTTGTTTTCTAACATATTATCATCATAACTATGACCAAGAAAGTAGGAAGTAATATTATAATAATGGTCCTTTATGTTGATGACCTTATCTTTATTGGTAGTGAACCTAAATTTTTAAACCATGTTAAATTCATCCTTAAGAAGGAATTTGAAATGAGGGACCTAGAATGTTTGCAATATTTACTTGGCCTCCAAGTATGACAAACCAAGGAAGTAATTTTTATTTCCCAATCTAAGTATGCATGTGACCTTCTTTGACACTTTAACATGGAAGATTCTAAGCCATCCCCATCTCCCTTCCAATCAACTTATGAAGTCAATACTACTTTGTACTATCTGTTAGTTGGTATCCTTTTATATTTGACTCATACCCATCTTACTATTTCCTTTGATGTTCGTTTTATTTCCCAATATATAGAAACTCCCTATAAGAACCATTAAGAAACAACAAAAATGATACTTTATATAAAGCATAATTCATTTTAAAATGAAGACCCTTAGTTGATTTCCTTCACTGATTTGAACTCACTACCATGAC